>UCOJ01000612.1:0-81370 GCA_900474305.1 Cecidostiba fungosa
TTCGCTCTTAGATTGGCTATTTGTTTTCGATCGCGATCTCTACATAAGTATGAATTCCTAACCTCAAAATGTTCAAATTGAGAAAATATGACGTGATAATAAGAACGCGCGAAGCGCGTCTAAAGTTGCTAGTTTTTTAAAATATCCAAGAGATCAAAATAAACTCTAAACGAGAATTCACCAAGACAAAACAAAGTGAAAACACTCTGCAAGCTCGACACGGACAACGACAAAGAAGCGCAATTGCGACCAGTCTTAAAAAACGTCCACACTATAACAGTCGAGTCCTAGTCGTCGCAGCAACGAACGTTATGTTCAGCGATCTTCGGGGGCCAATCGAGGCCACAGTAAAGCCGTAAATTTTCCTGGCTACCTTGGGCGAAAAGAAATGTTAGCCGTGTAAAGCAAGTGACGAGGAAAGCGCTGCAACTGTACGATAACCATTTTATATCTAGACAAAAAAAATCTCTGCTCTCTTTCCTTTTATTTTCCCGAGTATAGAACGCAGCTCTATTTCCAGCACACTATGTATAACTTCTCATCGTGAATTCAAAGCTGCACAACATCTGGCATTATTCAACGGCGCAATTAATTTCGTGATGCGATATATGCGATTTTCAATTTCACCTACGATTCTGGGAGTCTCGCAACCCGGCTATATCAGGTACAACAAGGAACCCAACATCCTGTGTACTGTGATGCACCTTTCCGCTTAGAGCCTCTCCCGAGTATTCCCGTATTAACGCTCCGACTATATTCAGAGCCATGCATACGTAAGTTACCCTCCTCCGTATAGCCTGTGTATGTGTATATATACATATAGGTATAGCAGGGACTGTGTGTGTACAGCCGCATACCGGAATAACGAATTCCGACGGATGTCCGGTTTTGCGGGATATAACCCGGCTAACGCGAGAAAAAGAGTTTTTTGATAAGCGCTTTATTTTTCTATTCGATTCAGGATCCTTGTAGAAAGCCTTTGCTCAGTGTATGATTAAATAAATATCTAATAAATACTTAAATATCTTAATTCTTTTTTCACCCAAACCTACATCCAACGTTACATGCAGCATCGTAATGACGCAGGTTTAGCATGAGCAGTTATAACGTAAGCGGCTCAATCAGGGCCAAAAAGGCTGTTTAGAATAGGTGTGGTACACCGCTATATATGCTTTCTGCTCGCAGATTGTGATGAGGGAAATTGGAAATCGCCTATGCGCCACCTATCGTCGCTAGCCAAAGATTCGGAAAGTTTAAGTGGTGGGGGAAAGGCTAGTCCATAACTGCTTTGTTTGACAGTGTATCCACGTACATCAGAGTATTATACACGCAAATTGAAATTAAATTTAAGTTAGACTCTGGACAATATTTTTTATGAAAATTTTGAATAAAATAAGCTTAACATTTTCATTTTGAAAGATCCAATAGCATTTTTCTGTTGTTCGTTCCGGAACGTCACTGAAATGTCAGGAAAGTCTCCGTACAATACGAGAAAATTATTATAAGATTACTAAATGTTCGACCTACTTTCGCGTCTAACGCATCGCATCGTATCAAACTAAAAATTCACAGCCAACCAAAAGAAAAAGCTCATACACGCGCAACATTAAAAGCTAAAACAGCGCAATAAACGTCAGAGGCCGAAATATCCGCGGTGTACCATCCACCACATCGAAAACCGTAATTTCCCACCGCGACGTGTCGCGCAAAAAGCGTCAAGCCCTCTCATATCTTGCGGCCCTTCAAAGAATTTTTTTGCTGCGAGAATCGCGCGCATACGTCTCGAGTATTGTGCATACGCTCATATTCGTATAGCGGTGTTGAGCAGAGGGCGCTTATATATCCGGTGTCCTGTGTACAGAAGACTCAAACCGCGAGGTATTTTGCGTGTTCTGAACTATATTATATAAGCTACCGCGATGCATATTGGACTTGTGTGTATTTTTGAGGTTTATTTGATGTGTACTATAAATATATCATATATTGCATGAAGATTATTCATGTGATGGATGATGATAATAATAAGCACAATATAATAAATGATAATTAAATGTCAGAAGAATATTTCATTTTTCAAATGCTTTGAAAAATAAATCAGGTGTCAACCTAGATATCCACTGAGTGTAATCAAGTATTTACTAGATGAAAATACCCACAATTCAAAATGTATTAGTGAATCCAATTTTAAAATCAGCTCAATTTATCCTTTTTCCATTATTATCCATCTAACACAATATTATTTCACTCCTATCCACCACTCAAAGGAATAAAACATAAATCTCACGTTCCACTCCTCCAATTTCCTTATTCTTCTCTCCCCAGCACGATTCAATCGCGATGTCCCTTTACCAAAAAGACGACCACTGTACTCCGTATTTATATATCTCAAAGGAAAAATTCAAAGTGCCAAGAAGCTCTGTAAATTCGAGGCAAGAAAAATCCGCTCCTAAAATCTCCGCTTTTCAACGGCAACATCACGCTCGCGACCATCCGGTTCCGCTCTTACGTGCCCGGCATACATATACGACGACTACGGTGTGCCATTGTCCGCTCTTCCGTGTAAGATAATTGATCCGAATGCTATACAACTGGCCGCTACTACTGCTATTATCGATCGATCGAATCGATGCCTCTCTTATACTATATACTCCGGTGCATTGATTGATGCATTGTGATGTCCATGGCTTATTCGCTGCTCACTTTGATGTCTGAATTTTGAGGATTTGAAATTGAGAAAAAGAGCTTTTATATATAGCGTTATAATATCTAGTCGAAATTGTGTAACTGACGTAATTCAGAGAAATTCATCGACGCCAGCTGCTGCTGCTGCTGCGATGTCACACGCGAGCGGTTGTCAGCGGCAAACATCGTATTATATATTAGTCGAATTCATTTCTATACAGCTTCGTTCCATAATCAAACAAACACTCGTTCAAAAACTATCCACCAGCGTGTGTGATCACATCCCTCGTTTATATTACTCTCCAGTTCTTCTCTCGTTTGAGTATTATATGTCGCCTATACGGCTATCTCACGAGATTTCGTGGAACGAGAGAGTGACCGTCGCTCGAGTAATTAGAAGCTTTTCCTGTGGACATAAATACGGCAGAGGTAGACTACTTAGTTTCGCTACTGAAAGCAGCTCGACTCCTATGTGATGCGTCCTACGTTGGCTCGTTAAATCCAAAGCGACACGACACACTCGTGTAATCGCTTAATTGGAGTATATTGCCTAGTAAAACTGCTCTACTCCCTCTTTTTCTCTCTTGAGTTTTAAACTTGCGCGCAGACGAGTTAGATTTTTTTCAAATTCGACCTACAGTTAAAATTGTTCACCGAAACGTAAGTAATTCCTTTATTATAGAAAAACATTATACGTCGTACGTATATACACACGACTATTATAATACGCGACTCGAGTGGCTTCAACGGTTTACCGAAGGGCTCGTGTATGCGTGTGTGCACGAGTGTGTAATTCGCGATGATCGCAAAAAAGCGCAGAATTTGTCCTAGCGTGAAAAAAGCCAGGAAGAAGGAAAAATCTCTCGCGAGATCTCATGCGAGAGCGGCACTTAACCTCCTTCGACATTATCCCCCTTTACGTTATTTCCTGCAATTTTTCCACGAGCCGCAGTCCTTCACCCCTTATCCTCTCTCTGTCTTCTATATATAGATGTATATACGTGGAATTGTATACATATATATTTACGAAAATTGAGAAATCTCTTCTGAGTCCCGACGAAAGAGGAGCCGACGGAAAATCTGGAGAATCGCGTTTATGCGACGAGAAAAACGACGCGCACTTGAATATCTATGTATATAGAAGAGGGTAAAGCCGGTAACGAGATTATCAGTTTCCTGTCGGGATGATGATAACCGGCGAGCGGACTTTAAATGGTCTTAAAGACGCTTTTCTTTCGCCAATCGTCTATTGATTATATAATTTATCGAAAAACATATGGATTGAATAAACGACTATACATCTCGTATTACTATATCGAAAACCAGAGCGTGAAAAATTCATTCTTTCTCCATATTCATTCTATACTTCTCTCACGAAAGAAGGAGATCCCTAAATGTATATCCGCGCACCTATATACGAGAGGATCGAGAGGCATTATCATACAACCGCATTTCTCTCGTGGCCGTTATGGGATTATTATGCCGCTCGTTATTTCTCTCTTTCTCACTACTCGTGCAGCCCTTTTAATCTCTCGCGTCGATTCTTCTTTTCCGCGCAAATCCTCCCCGACGTGAGATTTATCGAGATGGTCAGTTTTTCGAGCTGAAATATTTCATCGTCTACCGACGCGAGACGTTTTATTTGTGGATAAGGTGTTTGAGAGGGGACGGAAGAATTCGCGGATGAACGGTCCGATGAACTTTATTTAATCTAGACGTCTTTTTCCTCTCGATTCATCTTTTTATCGTAGAGAGGGGGAGAGGGAGAGGCTCATCCACTTTTAATTTTCCCGCTAAAAAGCTCGCAAATGAATCGATGCTGACAGCGGATGGAGAAAGATTAAAGAGAACGCGGCGTTCGTTTCGCGTAATTAGTAGGTTGAAACTTGCTGATTCGGACGGTAAGAGCGGAAGGTTTTTTCGTATTCTTTTAACGTTACACTGGCCTAGAGCTTTCTAATGTGTATAATAAGAATATTCGAGAGCTTACATTTTTTTATCAGTCAATGCTTGTGCAGACAAAATATAAATTTTTCTTTGTAAAAAGCTTTCCGTATTTTTTCTGCATTAAATATATAAGATATCAATAAAATCTTCAAATTCAAATAAAACAGAAACTTATTCTTCTTCCCTCCACTCTTCGCTCAAACATATCACGAAGCTCATTCCTCTGTACAAGTCATCATCGCCACCACTTTTTCTCTCCCTTTTCTCTCAATCTTCAACGCTTACACACAAAAGAAAGTCGACAAGCGAGAAAATCGGACAGTCGGGAGTATAAACAAAACCCAACAATAAGCGACGAGTCTCGTTCTGCCGCACATTCGAGTGGCGCATCGACGACGAAAGTCGAGAACAGCCGGCAACAGCAGTCCCGGAAACGAGATTCGCCGGTGTGCGCTCGAAGCTTCAAGTACACCTTCTCTCGATGCTGTAGAGATGACGTGTCTGCAGCTCGAGTGCTGCTGTTCGAAAGAAAGAAAAGAGGAGAGACGCGATGGCCTGACAAGGAGTAGTAGTCTATGATATCGAGATTATTTTCGTTGCGATATACGCTCTTATATATATAGAAGAAAAATTCAACGGAGATAGCGAAAAAGTCGTGGATTAATTGTTCGAAAAAAAAGTCGGAGAGAGAGAGGAAAGCCGTAATTGAAAGGAGAAGAGCCAAACCATATAAAAGGGAGGGGATGGAGTGAGGCGACGGAAACAGCCACAAATCAGTTGATTGGAGCGTTCCCAATCGACACTCGCAGTTCGTTACTGATTTCGGTATTGACCGGAAACAGCCGATATAACTGCGGCCAACGCGCGGCGGTGTGTGGCAGTAGCCACGCGACGAATCAAGTCCACTTTTGCACCACACGCACCCAAACTCAATCTTGATTGCTCTCTGGCCACTTGTCGTTCTCACTCTCTGTGTGTGTTTCTGTTCTTTTTCGGCGCCCTCTCGAGCGAAGCTTTTGATATTTTTGTTCTATTATTTGCACCGATTGTTTCGACGTCATTTTTTGATTGTCGGTCAAAGTTAGCTGAAGTGGATAACTTGTAGTATTTTTTTTATTGTTGTATCTTTTTTTGAAAGTTTGACTTTTTTGGTTCAATTTTTTGATTCTGTAGCTTCGGGGTAGTTCTGTTGGTGAAAGATTTGACGAACATTTTACACAATATAAACGATCTAACAGATATTATTGCAATTTTTTGTAGTCAGAAGAGATTTATAAAACATTGTCACTTTTAAAAAGTATCATTGGGTACCTCTAAACATTCGAAAACAAATTCACTGAAAACCAAAAGTATACACTTTATACACCGCTCCATACATCATTTTTATTGGTAAATTAATTATGACTTATAGAATCGTTTATCATTTATTTAAGATTAAACTTGCAAAAGCTTAGGCATTTGTTCTCAACAAAGTAAATATTTACGTAAAAAAAAAGAAGCGTAACGAACTATATAAACGTCACCACCACTTGTTACGCAATAAAAGCGTCACAAATCTTAAAATTTCTCCCAACAATAAAGCCAAGAACTTTCATCTTAACGCGATTTCCATTTCCCTTTGCGCCGTCTCCCCATAATAACCAACTCCGTGCTATCGACGATGCACGAGAGCTGCTAAATAAAAAAGGCGAAATATTGCGTTATTGTCACCGCTGCTACTACTCCTCCGGAGGGAGATCTCTCTTACTCTCGGCTCGAATGAATTATGCAGAGAAAAGTTATACATTAATTTGAGGCGCATTGTGAAGTTGCAAATGCCCTGAAATAAAGTTATATACCTGCGAGAAATAAGGAAACACAATGCAAATTTCGCAGAAAGGAAGAGCTGCTATATATATACTCTTCTATTAACGTTTCATCAACTTCATTGGCCGACTTTGGATGTATTCCGACGCTGATGATACCTTTCTTCTACTTACTTACTTTTTTTCCTTTTTCTTTTTTAAGCTAGTTTCATTTCCTAACTGTTGCTGCGAGTTCGATATACCTAAGTTTTCTTCGGCTATGGCAAAGCTCTAAAATAATTTATAAACTTTGTTATATTTCCTCACACAACGTAATCCATATACTATTACATAGTTAGAAACTATATAAGTTAAAACATAAAATCAATCATCTGTCAATAAATCAATCACAACGCGTAAACAGTAAATTCAATAACAACGCAATCTCCTCCGTTAAAATCCATCCAAGCTCTGCACACACACACACGCGCTTAGAAACTCTCTCTCTCTCTCTCCAACAACGCAGGAACAACATTAACATCGCCCGGCAAACTAAACTCGTAACGAAATTTTCTGAAAATCTAATCGGCCCTTCGCCGTTTATAACGTCATCTACCTCCTCCGCACATGCGTCACCTTGCTATATCGAGAGCCTATTAGAATTCTGATAAAATTAGCGGGCGCCACGGAATATTTGCAGCCGAGAGTAGAGAGCTGCCTTGTAATTGCCGACGATATTATAACGGCGGTCGGCTGGAAATTGCGTGCGCGAGAGCTGATGCAGTGGAATCAAGAATGCAAGTGAAATTGGATTGTGTCTCTCGATGTTATGGAGAGGGATATATGTATAGTTTGAGCACATCGATTTTACAACGTTACGAGAGATGTAGTAATAAATAGAGTTTGGGTCGAGTATCGAAATTTTTTACTTTGATAGAGGATAGATCGCTGGCTAATTGATGATTTGTTTTTTCAGGCTTTTAATTTCTGAGCGTTCGCAAAATTCTGTTGGAGTATATAGAAACTTGTTAATTGACTCTTTTGATTAAACGATCTTTTAGTTTTTATTTCTACTGAAATTTATCGTTTTGAAAATGTTTGCTTTAGAAAGAATTTTTCAATTAAAACGAGCTGCGTTTCAAAATTATTAAAAAAGTTATTTCTATATAATCAAATAACCAAGTTTTTAAATCAATCCCAAAAAACCCTTTCAACGCCTCTGCCAAAACTCTCCGTTTCAATATCCGAGCTTTAATCTAACCTACAGCACGTCGAGATCAGTGACACTATAGGACGGTATAAGAACGCCTAGAACAAGGCGAGAACGAGAAAGAGCGATAAATCCGGTTATTTGCATGCAAGCTGCGCCTTAATTAAATCGATGCGGCATAACAACCAGCTCTGGATTTACTTGGTGCTGTTGTGAAAATAATGAGCTAAGTGTTAGGTAGTTTAACTTCGAATGAGATCGAAATGTACTTGAATTTTTTCAGGAGAATATGACGCCGTCTATTAGGAGAAAAATCGTTTCTTCGGTGGTGATTAATAGGTTGAATAACGATTTTTAACTGTACAAATGGTGGCAATTAAATTTCTGATTTTTCACTTTCCCCGGGTTAGGAGAAAAATTGTGTGGAGCATTAATTTCAAGCTGATCTTTTTATGCAATCACTTCTTGTATTTCGTAAAAAAATTGTGTTAAATATATCGATGACATAAATTTTAAATATATTGCAATAATTAATTAATAATCTTTTCTTTCAGATTAACGATCACAGCGTCGTGTCCAATGAACCTGCAATACTTCCCTATGGACCGACAATTGTGTAATATCGAAATCGAGAGTTGTAAGTATCCAACACGCGACTAACTCTAATATATTATACCAACACGCGTATATTATAATACCTCTTAATTCACGCACACTATATTTTAAATAACCATAAGTCGTTCTACACAGCGTCCAGCATCAACTATAACAATTTTTTAATCGTCGAGTGCCATTGTTCATCGTAGTATCGCTGCTTCAAAAAAGCCAATTACACGAAATTTCGCATACAGCACAAAGTGGCTTCGTCCCTCTCGATGAACAATGGCACTCGTATATTACACTAACAGGAAGGCGCCACTGCGTGAATGTAAACCAGAAACGCAGCCGTTGACTCCCTGAATTCTCGACCTTCTCTTTCTCTTGCAATTATAAGCGATGTGTACTACTAAACACACATGAGAAAAGGTCTGTTTGACGCGTATTTTTAGTCGGAAAGCTAAAAAAATAAAGTCAAGGATTATATCATATAATCCCTCGAGTATAATCAAAGGAAAGTCAGACGGACACGTCAACGACTGCGTTTCTCTCTTAATCAGCAGTGAGGAAAAAAAAGGCCGTCGTCGCTAGGTTACTACTAAGTTCGACGAAAAAAAAAAGAAAAAACAAGCTGCAGCAGCAGCGAGTAACAAACGCTGCCAGAAAAAGAAACGGCGCTGAGAGAGATTCATTAAGGCTATCACCGTTGTAATTTAATGCATACACTTTGCCTCTATTTCCGCCGTTTCTCTTTATATACACACACGTCCTCCCTTCCCTCCCTCCCTTTCGTCTCACCACCCACATACACAAACACACATGTACCTATACCTTTCGGTCCTTCTCTCTCTCTCGCTCTATACTCACAGCTCTACAGCATCACAAACACACACACACACACATGTGTATGTCTCTCCCGCTCGCTTTTTTCAGGTCAGCGGGAGAAAAAAAAGACGTCCCTCGCACAGATGTGCCGTGAGACTCACCGCTCTCTCTCTCTCTCTCTCTCCACACGCATATGTATACACCTCTGCACTTACACGTACACACATATACAGGTTTGCGCGTATACATTGATCGCGTACTGTACTTGCTCGCGTTGACACATATATGTACAAACACGTGACAGAGAAATTTTCGTCCGTTCCGAAAATAGATGTACAAACACAGGTGAATTACTCGCGATTTTCGGGGTATATGTGTAACACACGTGTGTTATGTTATGTTTACGTTGTTTGGTTTGTTTGATTACACCTGTCTGCGGATGAATAAAGATAAACATTTCGTTTTTGGGCTATGTAACATATAATACGAGAACGTGTCATGACTCAGCACGGAGTAATGGCTACACGAAGCATATCATATTATATAATCGAATAATATTTTTACACGTGGAAACGGAAACACATCAGTTACAATGATTATCCAATTATAATACCGAAAATCACAAACTATGCTAAAAGAATGTCACACTATACTCTTCTCAGGTGCATCTGCTCGTCTCACGATAACCTTTCCTAATACACACATCACGCACATACACACACGTGTCGTCGTCCCCTTGACCTCCATCTCTCTACACACACATATATATACACTGTTCCCTCTACTGAATTTTCTTCTCTCTCTCTCACGATTACAACTCTCT
The DNA here is from genome assembly GCA_900474305.1 of Cecidostiba fungosa. Taxonomy (NCBI): domain Eukaryota; kingdom Metazoa; phylum Arthropoda; class Insecta; order Hymenoptera; family Pteromalidae; genus Cecidostiba; species Cecidostiba fungosa. Next base: position 9,869 of record UCOJ01000612.1, read on the forward strand.
GTCAGTCTCTGTCTTTCATATATACAAACGTATATACAATCGCGAAGCAGCCGCAAACCACAACGATTGTGTTCTAAATACCATATATATACCAACTCTGAATCGCACAGTGTGCAGAGCCAAAGCACCCTATAACAAGCTTTTTTTCTCGCGGCCTGCATATTTATTATGTATACAATAACGACACTGTGTGTGTATATATGTATACACGTGCGAGAGAGCGCGTGTGTGTGAGTGCGTATATATACTTAACTCTTTAATTGAGCCGACAGATACACCCGATATTCATACATATGCGAGAAAGTCGTTGCATCGTGGGGAAACGTCGATTTTTCACTGATACCAGATGTGTGTGTAGTGTTACGGTGGTTCGTTAATTTGTTGAGATTATACCGAATATCCGGATGTTTGTGTAAATTTTTCGAGGATTGGCCTGATTATGAGCCCTGATTATACACAGGGTGAAATTAGATGCTGAGATTCATTTTTCGAAAGTTTATTACCATTGTTTGATAAATAACGTACAAAGCTGGTACTGCTGGAAAATCGAGTATTTTTCAAAGAACAAACCCGTCCGACTATACGCCGACTTGCTCCACTGAAAAAGTTGAAGCACAATCATCGTCGTCACTGCAAATCGCTGTAATTTAAATTATTATAGCTATAAATCAAAGTCCATATTGCCTTTCACACCGCCTTTTCTTCTTATATAAAAAAGCTCGCCGAGAAAAGTCGTCATCCTCTGATGCAAAAAGTAATCGGCGCTCTCGCACGGATATTGGAAAGAATTATCCGCGCGCAGGCTCTTATGAAGGAAATTTCGCAAAATTAATCGTTAAGATTCTCCCTCTCTCGCATTGTATACCCCCACTCCGTCGTCCTCCGTCTTTTCTTCTCCCCGAGCTTTTAAGAAAGTTAAGCGTCTCGCGAAGAAGGAAAAAAAAGGTTATATATAGAAGCGCTTCGCAGTGACTTCGATGCGCATTTGCCTGCAGCAGCCACTGACTTTTCAACTCTTTTTTTTTAATATATTTTTCTCGGTAATAAGATTCAGTCGATATATGTATAGGCTCCTCTTTCCGGCATCCAGATAATATAATCTTATACGAGAAAAAAGTTTCGCCAAACACAAAGTGGGTCGGCTTTGTGCTTTTGTTGTAAATTAATTCGCTCTCACTCTCGACTTTTTGAAAATCGCATAGTCCACCGATTCTAAAGCCATGCCATCCGTAAATGAGTTTATCAAGTGTAAATATTGAAGGAGTATACACTTTCTCATCCTTTGAAGCTTCGCGCTCGAAGACTATTATATACACATTCGCGAACTTCTCTCTCCACCGCCGGCTGTGTTAATAATTGAAAGGCCAACACTGCGCGCCGCGAACTTATATCATCATAATCTAAAATAACCAAGTGGCCGGAGAGAAATTAACTCGAATATAAGTTCACGAGCTTAATATATATATAACACCGATAGCATCTTGACTTATATACAATACAACAAAATCCAGCAGAGTATATTGGCCTTTTTCGAAGCTATTATCGCGGCCGCGAATCCGTGAAAGTTTGCACAGTAGCAAATGAGTCGAGAGAAGCTTGTACAGGAGGGAAAGACGTCGCGACGTAAGTCCTCCGTGTGACATGTATATATAGAGTATATATAGGAGGGGAAAAGTTACGCTCGAGTCATCAGCCGTCACCGAACTCGGACGCGAAAGCTGTCTCGGAAGAGCAAACTTACTCTGCTTATATATCTATATACACGTGTGTTTGTGTCGCGTGTGTGACCTTGCGCTAGAATAAGGGAAAGGGGGCAGAGTTTCGCGAGACTTTGCACACGACTTGCGGGAAAAGGCGTGACGGGAGTTTCGTTTTATTTTGAGAACGCGTGATAATTTTTAAATAAATATAAATATACGCGACACGTTGAGTCGACAAGTGGTCGCTGCAGGTTGAAACGTATAGATATAAGTATATAGAAGGACAAAAACCGGCGGTGCGCCGACTTTCTCTCTCTCTGACCGAGAGAAGTGCGCGCGGGGACCGATTGCGGTCTCGACACTGCAAAAACTGCGACTTAACGCCTTAATCGGAGAGCGCTCTCTGGCTTTTTGGTGGTAAGAAGTTCGTCCGTCGCAAGCTGCCGCAAGTCGAATCTCAATTTGCGGTGATGTCACTTGCGGGGATAGTTTGGAGCTGAGAGGGTGAGGTTATTATAAGTATTTAATCATGTGCTGTTTAATTATTTGAAATTATTTTTTATATTTTTGATGATGAGTATAATGAAGTGAATAATTAGATGGGCGTCTGACCGTACGCTGACTTATACTACTTACGCGTCATTTCAATGCTATAATTAAAAGGGTGAATAATAAAATGCTCCTGTCACAACGACTTACTCTATAATTAGAGCCTAATTCACGAATTAAATCGCGTCACTGAAGCTCGAATGCTTTCAATTATATATAAAAAGATGACAGAGGCATGATCCAGTGTATATATTATATACGTACCTATACCTATCGCGCGTTCATAATTAATAAATCAACGTCCACGCTCGACGTTTTTATTATTTCCTGACGCGCTAATCCTTTCTCATTATTAATTATATTCAATTGTTAATTTTCACGGAGTGGACACCTCGACGCGCGCGCCTGCGCGATAGCGTCGTTATATGTATATAATACGCGGATTCATCACTCATTCCGCGCGTATTATTTTGTCCATTATACTTTGCGTCGCATATCGGATTCATATTTCGCGCGTCGTTTAATTGACGCTCATTTAATCTAATAATAATAATAATATTTCGTACTATACAGTCTGAAACAAATAAATTACGAGAATTGTACTTTTTACACTATTTTTAATCGATATACGTCGAGGTATACAGCGAAACGCGAACAAATTACTCCATATACAATCTGAAAATCGAATCCGAAACCGAGAGAAAGAGCATTCTCCCCCCTCGAAAAAAAAAACTTTAGAGAGAGAGAGTTCCATTTCCACTTCTGCCAATCGGTCGCACATGTGAGCAAAACTAAGGCCTCCGATCAATCAATCAATCAATCAATCAATCAATCTCTGTCCCTGAAATTCCTACCAACACACGCGCAAGCGTGTGTGCTCGATTTAAACCCTAGCCGTAATTACCCTTCATCTTTTATCCTTCTCTCTCGTTTCCTGCAAATCGGTGTATATTCATAAGCAAACGACCGGCAGGAACAACTGCAGCGCGACGTCGTTACCGGTCGCGAGAATCGATCGATATAGTAAGTCGTCTAAGACTGGAGTATAACCGTTGTTTGTTATATACCTATGTATTGTAGACGTTCACTTGTGTAAGTGACACATTGTAGTTTGGGTTTTCGAATTGGTTTGGAAATGGGTTTTGGAATGGAATTAAGGGATTGACATAGAACGAACGAACTTCTTGCCGATCAACGCGGTGACACAGAGAACGTATTGTATAATCTTGAAAGTGACATATACCTAATACTACTTTGCTGCATAAAATACCTCATAATACATCCTGTCTGCGCCTTTGAATATTTCATCTCCTCCACTCACGCAGTACAAAGTGCGAGGAGGTATATATTATAATCTTACTTCGATCTCTTCTATGTAAAAGCGTAGTTAATAATTTAGATCATTTTCTTAGTCATATAAGAGCTCTATATACATACGAAAGCATAATATAATAATCTCTCTGCGTCTTTGTGGTCGAGATGAAACGAGAGTTATATCCTTTCGAACGATTTTTCATCGCCTCTATAAAAAAGAGAGTATTCTAAAGTAGTCGCTTATTTCAACACGATCTCCAGCCAAAACGTCTACAATAGCCTTTATATATAACTATCAATCTCGACCAGGACGACGTAGCCATCGAAATCGCGCGCCCGCGCAACGACTGTTCGTCCCTCGTGGACAACGATGCAAAAAAAGAAAAAAAGAAACATCCTCGTCGTAGAGAGGAAGGATACATTATTGCGGCACTTGAGCTGTACCTGTGTGCTGCGCTGGCGCGTCGATTGTTTCTGGCCCATCGCCAGCGTGCACCTATACCTATATATACACACACATACGACGTATATATAGGTGTAGGTGCCGATATACGTACACCTGTACGTACCGAACGAGGCCTCCACTCTCTCTCTATTATATATCTCTGTATACTTGCCTCCATATTAGTGACTTACTGCGTATACCTAGTTTTTACATCATTATTATTGTATTATACAAAAGTTTGATATAATACGTATACACATGCCGTACGATGCCGGTTATTATACATAAGCCAGAGTTAGGTATATACTCTTGGACTGTGTACGATGTTACATCTACTTATATACTGCGACGCTGCTATACTATACTACTCTGCGTTTATACATTACATCATGACAGTGTATATGTGTCTATACTGCGCGGCTATATATATATATAGAATGACGCTGTGATTTCGAGGCCAATTTGTCAATTCGCGTCTAATTAAGTACATGAATTTCAAATGTCAAGTGGAAGCGCGCTAAATCTCGCGGTGTGTGTGTATATATACATGGCTGCTTTTCTCTCTTTCCGAGGAAGAGAGAATACATTAGAATACGAGATGTACGAGAAATGGCAGCGTCACACTATATGTATATATATACGCGTGGCACGAGCCGATTAGGTCCGGCACCACGTGACTCGCTCTCTCTCTCTTTCTTTCTTTTTCTTATACTTCTATTTTTTTCTGTCTGGCTGTAATTCTCGCTCGAATTGGGTTGATCGATATGCTACTCTGACAGAATCATTTGACTTTTTTGGTTTACAATATACGTGCACATGGTGTGCGCGCGCCTTGTTATTCATCAGTTTCTTCGACATTAAGTTTCGTTACTGGTGTTTTGGATTTTCGTGGCGACAAATTTTTCATCCAATCTGAGATACACGAAAATTCAATAATCTACCAACCACAAAATATACATCTCTCAAAAAAAAGAAAAACATTCTCTACTCGACATCCACAGACGTACTATACAGTCTGGCATCGGTATAGAGGGGAGAAAGACAGTCGAGCATATTATCATTAGCAATAACCAGATGGCAGCTAGCAACATACCCAGGACGTGTATATATAGACAGCCTCCGACATACAGCACTGAGCCTCGTGTCCGGGGACGCAATAAGGCCGAGGGACGGCTGCAGAGCGAGCCCTGAGGAGCCGGGGCTGACATGCCATTTATACACCGTGTAATTATATATACTCGGCGAGCTATATTTGAGCCAAGATTTGAAACCGAAATCTGACGCATTGTGCATCTGGCCAGCGCATGCGTATCATTTATTTTTCTCTTTTTCTCTCTCTCTCTCTATATATTATCCTTTTTATTATTCTCTTGTTCTCCGTTTGGTTGTGTATTTCTATACATATAATGTACATATATTGCGTATTGTATACAGTAGCTAAAAAGTAGGTTTGAGCGTGTATTTTATACGTAACTTGATTTTGACTCTGGGATGGACGAGAGGAACGCCTGTGTAATAATATAATAACGTAAGCAAACAGGAGAGAAAGCTGAGAAAGAACTTTTTCTCTTTGACCGGGTCTTGGAATTCTCCCATTAGCTCGATACTGCACAGTGATGAAAATAATCAAATTCCTCTACTTCGAGCTTATACTCTGATATAAACATTCGAGACTTTGATCTCGTGAAATATAAATTACCGTGAATTAGCGAAACAGAGAACAACTCATATATAACGACACATTGTTTTAATCGTCGCATCGCTCCCATTCGCGAAATAATAAAAAAGACCGCAGTGCACTATCGAGCGAATCGGAGGAGAGAAAAAAGAAACACTGCAGCCGTCGTTGCATGAGAAACAGTGAGCTTCTTAAACAACGACGTCTACGAGTGTATTATATATATACACGACAAGGCAAAAAAGTCGTACTACTGCAAAGAAAGCAAACGAGAAAAAGTAAAACACACTCTCTTTCTCTTACTCTCTCTTACTCTTTCTCTCATACTTTTTACCCTCCTAATTACGTACGTATATATACATGTAGAAGAGCTGCGCCCATGGAATTAGTGCAGTAGTATAGCGAAGTTGTTATGCGTAACGAAAGCAAGTAGTTGTATACGAGCATGCAAAAGTAGTAGTGTGTTATGAGCGTATTTATATATATTATACATACCTTTAATATAAGCCGTATACGCGTGCGCTGCAAGGAAAATTTGTCGATAAATATTTATTCAGTAGATCAAAGAATCAGTCGTGAATATATTTATCTATGATAAATCCCTTCAGTACAGGCATATACCTACGCATCGAAATGCAGGGCGAGCGAAACTCGGTCGAAGATGGAAATATACATACACATACACATAGAGGAGAGTCCAAGGCTCATTAAAAGCCACCTGGCCGACTGCAATTACGCGATTCGGTCGCCCTGACGATGCGAGAGCCCCGATAAGCATGACCCGAGGAACAACTGCCTGTTTCTCTCTCTCTCTATTTATGTGTGTGTATATGTGTATACACATAGCCGCGTACGCGCGCGTGAGCTTTTACCGTTTGCGCGTGTTAGAGAGAACCGAGAGGTATTGTTGTGTGTTCTCGCTATTGTTTCAAGAAGCTGCGGCTTTCTTTTTTCACCGGAATCGTTAAATTTTACGACACTGTGTAGACTCAAGAGGTTAACGGCTTGAAAAATTGACATTTTTACGTTCATGAATAAATGCATATAACACCGGCTGTCTGATGATTAAATTCGAACCGCAACTCTCTCGTTCTCTATATCAAAGATTACAATACTTTTGTATAATGTGTATAGATGTATAGCACAGTAGAATTTTGCACGCACGCTTGCACCACACGATTTTTCTCTCTCTGTGTGTTTTTATTATACTCTTAAGTGTCTTCCCTGCAATCTCCAAGTTTTCTTCTTCCTTGTCAGTCCTTTTCGACATGTGACTGTCGAAATAATCCCGAGCATGTGTATATCCCCGCTGTACCGAAAAAAAAGAAAGAAAAACTTTCTGATTCCCCCAGCACACAGGCTAAAACTATACTTTCCGAGTTTCACCGCGAGAGGAGAAACTCGAAAAGTCCAGGGAAATTCTGGGTATATTCCTCTGTTTTCTCGATCGATATATTAAAGATTAGCTCTCCTCATGGAGAAAAAGTATCGATATATAAATTAGATATATAATATATAGGTACAGTAGCTGTTGGACTGAAATATGCTTTTTGTGCTCACCGCAGTGTATTTATACGATTGTGTGTCTGTCTGTAATATAAAAACGTATTATTAGTTTATAACTCAAAAAGCAACTTTCGTCCAGCCTTAGCCAAAGCTATTATAGAAACTATATACTACACGGCAAAAGGCCCGGCGCTTTATATAACAATCAAACACACAAACCGATTCGAATACCATCCCCGCATAGATCCCGGAATGAGTCTCCAACGCGAGTATCCGCGCGATGTTGGCAATGTGTGCCGGGCCCTTTGCCTATATATATATATACATATATACCCCCTTTTCCAAAGGAATGTGATGCCGCGTGACCCATTGTACTTAACCCGAGCTCTAAAGCTCTTTCTATTATACATACATATATATATTACATGCGTATATATTATGACGGTGCGAAGGAATGTTATAGCTCGAAAGGCCGGTGTTGTAAATATAAGATTCCCAAGTGGTCCTTGGAAGTTTGCTAACGTAATTCCGAGACGTTCGATTTGAGAGGATATTCAAGGTCAGCATTAATGTACGTAGTAGCTTTTTTTTCTCTTCTCGCAGTCTCGCGTGCGAGTAATTAATTTAGCCGTTGAGAGATTATCGTAATGCGGTCTTTAGAATGTAAACACGCGATGGACTAGTTCGATATGGTTCGAAAGTGTGAAAAAGAAAAGAAGGAACGGGCTCTATCGCTAAAAGGACGTGCAAGTATATAATTTATGACGAAAGTGTATGTAACGAAATAAAAAAATGCACTTTTGAGGGGGAGGGTCCCAGAATCTAGAATAATTTGTTTTGATCTTCGGCTTCCGGACCTTTTCTATATTATTTGCTAAAAAATGGAGAAAAACGTGGATGAATAGTGGAAATTGACTGTAGGACATTTTTTGTATATTACTAATTTTTATGTGAAACCAAAAAAAAAGTGACTTTCAGAGATGAATTAGTTTTTAAATTGAAGGTTTACTCTTCTACTTTGATTTTCTATTATGAAAAATATGTTATGATTTGTAGAGCCACCTTTATTGCTTTACCGTAATATGCCCACAAAAAATGTCCTAATACGGTCGCTTTCAATTGTTCATCGAGCTTACCTCCATTTTTCAGCAAACAAGATAGAAAAAGTCCAAAAACCAAAAAATAAAAAAATTTTCAACATTCCGAGACTCCCGAAAGTACATATTTTGGGGATGTCGTCATATCTAAAGAAATCGAGTAAAAAAAAGAAAAATAAACTCGTCCTTGAACTCCTGGCAGCGAACCGGTCGGTGTTTACAAATTTCCAAAGACCAAACTTGTCGGGGTCGCGCTACAACATACACGACGCTACTAGTGCTGCGGTAGATCAGGGGTCAAGGTCGTGTGATATACGGATCAAAAGCGCGTGTTTCTCGAGGCCGCGAGGAATTTTTGAGAATCGATTTCCCACCGGTTTTAACTGGGTTATACGTATGCGCCGTCGATTTATGAACTAATTTACCTCTCCCGAGGCTATAATAATGATCGGGGGGGATAATTAGTTAATCGCCGTGATTTACTTTGGCGCTTCGACGGGAGAGCGTTTATCGTGTCATTTGCATTTCTTTTCGACGTCGACTTTTCTCCGAGTTGAGAGATATCCTTATATACTATACGACGACCTTGATCTTTCGTTATAATAACCGACGGCGAAAAAAAAAGAGCGTCCCCCTGCTCAATTAAAAGTTTTCATATCCGCAAAGGCCTTTCGAGGGTTTTCCACGACTCTCCTTCGCACCCGAGCTTCTAATTGACGTTGTATAGATACGTAAGACCTCTTATTTATTTTTTCTCTCTCTCACTGTATTATCTCTCTGTCTCCTATATATATATATACGAACGACCTCGTCTCTTGTAAAAAGTTTCTCAAATATCTATATATAGTCATATACTTTCTCCTCTTGCTCTGTATAGCTCTCAATCCCCTTTTTTTTCATCACGAAACCCCTCTCCTCCAAAAGCAGGAAGCAAAGAGAAAAAGCCTTTAATCAGTCCACTTAATCTCGAGTAGTTCTCGTCTCGTCGTCCGGCGCGCTGTTAGTGTTTTTCTCTTTCGCTCTCCTCGCGTTCTGATTCGACCATCGCGGTCTATATAGCTGCAATTACAACTGCTCCGACTTCCGCTGCACGCGACGCTGTGTTTCTCTCTGTTTTTTTTTCCTCTTCTCCCTCTCTTCTCGTCGGGAGGAATTCGTGCGACTGCGAAAAGGCACCGGTATATATATATATATATATAAGTACAGAAACTTTGTGTGAGCAGCTTCGCGTGCGCGGTCGTATACAGAAGAAACAATGCGTCGTCGACTTGTGTGCAGTATTACAACGTTCACTTCAATCTGGCCGAATCAGAATTCCATTGTATATTATATCCTTTCTTTCATCCTCGTCCTCAATCACGATTTATATTATACCTATTATATTAAAAAAGAGTAAATATATTATTATTGTAATTTATATAAGTACAATCTGTTAGCCATGCGAGCCGCATTTAATAAGTGTGTCTATAATGTTTTTAACCGAATGTAATGTTAGAGCAGCGAATTTTCTTTTTGTTTTCTGTGTTCTTGTGACCTCCTCCTACTCTCCTTCCGAATGCATCTCTGCGTGCGTGTGGCCCCACACAAGTTGGATACACAATGCGCGATATTCGGTACAAATGGAATTCCGGCCTACAGTCGGTCGGCATCTCGAGCGAGGTGGAACTGCCGCAGTTTCGCGTGCTCGGGCACAGGCAGCGACAGACAACCATACACCTCTCTACAGGTAGATATTTATAAACTCTCTCTCTCTCTCTTCTCTCTACTTCACTGTTTATCTATCTACTCACTTTCTCTCTCTCTCTACAACACTCGTTTCGTCCTCCGCATATTTTTTGATTGTGCCTACTGCTCTCTTTTTTTGTCTCTAATATTATAATACCTATACAATACTTCCGAGCGCTATAATAGTGCAGAGCTCTTGGACATGTGCAGCTGCACACAGTGTCGTCTCGTTCGAGGGCGAGAATATTTATGATTTGTGTATACGACACACACTCACACATACACCGACAGACTCAGAGCCCGCTGTATACACGTGATGGATGGCGGTGTCCGACCAGAGATTGACTTTTACTACTGGCCGCGAACATCGTCAGCCAAGGCTTCGCGATCTATCTCTCTTTCTCTCTCTCTACCTATATATTTATATGCAGTGCTATATTCTACTCACCACCTGTGTACTATACTCACATGGCCGATGTCGCTCTTATTCCCTTCATTTCAAGTGTCTTCGGCTCACCTATATATATACATACTGTTCTCACCATGATTATATATATATATATGAGCGCACTTATACTGTCAGACACACACAGTCACACCCTCTCACTACTACTTGTGTATGAACACACAGAGTCACGCTGCATATATAATATCGATTATCGATTCTGGCGTCTCTTTGTTTTTTTCTCTCCTTCTCTGCAAGCTCGATGCGAAGCTCCGATATACTACTGAGCTCTCACGCGTTTCCTTTTCTTTCTCTATTTTCCGAATACTCGACGACGACGACGACGAAGACTTTATACAGCTTTTCAGACAGGTGAACGACTCGACGCGCGTATACGTGACTAAAACAATGCTATATATGCTTGATATAACTTATCGCAACAATTGATACGGTATACGATTAAAATACTTGATCTCGTCACTGATATCTGTAACGATTTTACGGTAATAAGCTCGAAAATCTAGACCAAGATTTTTACCGGAGGTCCAAAGAAAATCTTGATTGATATTAAGTCTGCGCAAGAAAATATTTTCCAATACGATCGAATAAATATATATACATCGCGATTTCTTTGTTTTATATATGCGCTCGTTTTAATCACGTGCTTCGTTCATTTTTCGACTGGCTCTCACATCGTGACGCAATGAGTTTTTAATTAACGTCTGATTGTTGAAAATTTTAATTTCGCTCGTACCGATGGCACATAACGGGAGAAATCAGAGGAAATATTAATTAATGTGTCATTCGCAGAGATGGATGAACACGTCGACGCTATGTAACGAATGTCGTGTTTTTTTTTTCGCGTAAATTCACTTTTTCTTTTCAATTATTTTAACGGACGCCTCATTAGTTTATTAACTTACTTATATAGCTTCATAATTTTGCGCAGTTAATTAGAATTTTTACGAGTCAATTATTAATATACGATTGACCCAATCCTCACCGTAAATCAAGTCATTATTTCCTGTAAAAACCGTAGTATAACCTTTTAATGTCCCGATGTCGGCATTAGCATCGTTGTAAAAGTCTCATTACCGCATGACATTAAGACGTCGCTCGAATGTAAATTTTTCTTATCTCTCATTCTCTTTAGACTGTACTATAAACTCGACAGTTACACACACATACACATACCAAGACAGAGACGCTAATGGCCATTTCTTGTATACCTCTATATACTTCCTCACACGCTATAAAAAAAAGAAGAAGAAGAAGAAGACGCTAGAAGTAAGAGTTCTGTATACTTCTCATCGTCTATACGATATTACGCTCTTTTTCTCCGCTTTTGTTTTCATTCCGCCTCTCGAAAGTCCATCGAACCGGAAGAGAGCGAGCCGCTTGAGTGTTTAGTAGAGAAAAGCAGACCTTTGTATATCGATGTGCAGCAGGCAAATCAGCATCGTAAAAGAGAGAAAGCAACTGAATTGTGTGTGTGCACACTCGAAAAGAAAGAAAGAGAAACTCCAGCGCACACCTCTGTGTGTGTGTGAGAGATGAGATACACGAAATTTTTTTATATATTATACTATATATTATAAGCAAAAAAGAGCGAGAGGTATAGCCGCATATATACCGTTCTTGATCGTATACACGAATAAACGAGAGATAAAAGAGTATAGCAAAAGTTCACTATACAAGCAAGTAATAATGATGATAAGTAATAATAATAATAATAATAAAGTCGAGGTAAGGTAAGTGAGAGTGGAGGCCCCCGAAAAGGAAAGAAGTAAAAAAAAAAGAGTTGAAAAAAGTTGCGCGTTGAGAAAAGCGAAAAAAGAGCCGATGAAGGTACGTATACCAAACCGCAAGCGGGGGTCTCTTTTTCGTTTTCCAGTCGGCTACACCATGAGGGACATCCGCTACAAGTGGAACGAGGGCCTGACCAGTGTCGGCGTCAGCAACGACGTCAGTCTGCCGCAGTTCAAGGTCCTCGGCCATCGGCAGCGCGCCATGGAGATTAGTCTCACCACCGGTAACGTATCCGTGCCCCCTACTCCGTTGTTACAAAAAAGAAAAATAAAAAAAACGTAAAAATAAATAACCGATCACTCTCTCTTTGCCTTGAGAGACACAACTTTTTCTCTCTTATTCGGGTTGAGCTTATATTAAGGGGGGGATATCGTTGCTCCGAGTCTTTGTACTGACTCTTTTGAATCTGCTATACTTTCTTTTTTTTTCTTAATGGGGGGGTGTATTGCAGTAATGAAATTAGGGACGACGATGAAGAAGTTAATTTTAGTGGCGCTCGACATGCAACGGAATTGCGTAGCGCAGACAGGAATAATCGTCGGTGAACGCGCGCGTTTATCAAGATTTAAAACGAGTTGGATTTAAGAACTCTCTCTCTCTCTGTGTTATTATCATTAATAGACTTGCTCCACTTCCTCTTAATACAGATCTTGAATAGGAAATCACGTGAGTTTAACCTTCGTTATTCTTTCCGAACCAGTAAGGAAATCGTCAGAATAAGGACCCTCTTTTCAAATACACAAGCTCTAGAGTATATACATAGCAAAAACAACGGCTACAGGGATAAATAAAGAATTTACGTATGCATGAGAGCGAATTTTCGGCGGCAGTATACCTCGCGAAAAGATTGGATCGACAGGGGTATTATAGACGTGCGACGAGTACAAACGGCTCTGCTTGTGTGTATATACACTACAGCTGAGATGAAGGAGCAAGGCACTGATTTATTTTCGCGTGATGCAATGTGGCCTCGCGTTTCCCTGTGCCTCATTCCGACTCCTTATTTTGATCCACGAGGCGTTTCCGTTTTCGTTTCTTTGCGCGCTCGATCTCTTCGTGAATTTTTTTTCTTCGATTGTATACCAGATTGGGAAGTATAGTCGATTTTTCGTCGAGTAGATTCTGATGAAGTTGCGGTAATTTTTTATTCCTTTGTTAATGCCGAGATTTACGGGTTCTGGAAATCGAGGTCGATGGTTGGAAATTTGAAATTATGACCTATACTGTGAGTAACGATGTAAAAGCTGAAGTTGTTTGGCCGCGGTATATATGCCGAAATCGGCCTCTACAGGCTTTACGACTGCAACTCATCTGCATTTCCGCGATAAGAGCGTTTTCGAAAATTCTGTATTCTATGTGTGTAACACACTCGAGCCCTATTATGAATGAATAAATTATAAGCTAAAGAAAAATACACACTTTATCTCTTGATAATTCTCCGGTTACCACCACTTTTTCAAAAACAAAGCAACAACAACAAAAAAAGTCGTCCCACTCAACCAAAAATTTACACCAACGTAATCTTCAACCCTCTCGACTCCATTTCACATGTACCCGTATATCGCAGCGGCCTCCTGATCGTACAGCTCGATATATTCCGTATTTGTAAATGCAAACGCTTGCATAGGAATGCGTCGCATAATAGAGAAAGCTCACGTGTGTCTGTATATATGCAGAGACGTTCTCTACTCTCACACGTATATATATATACACACCCCTTTAGCACCGGCGTCTATTGACAGTAGTGTGTGCGCAGCACCACCTATCATTAGTTGCCCGCGTTGGTATTCAATAGGATCGTGTCGTCGACTCGCACAATGTGACCTCCCGCACGAGCTTCAATGGCGGAGGAGAGCTTTCTTATATGAACGCGAGGATGTAAATGAACGCTGTAACGAACAGTCATCTTTCTCTCTTTATTGTGATGACGATAGAAAGAATGAGCTGCGTGTATTTTTAGAAAAGTGGAGAAATTCTTTTCATTATGGGATTACACTTGAATAGAAAGTAATTTTCTTGGTAACTTCAATTCTATGGATATTGAATATCGAGAGAGTGTAGTCCGATTCCGGACTTCGTATAATATCTCGCACAGAAATACCGTGGAAAAAACATCGTTCTATAACCATATATATTAGAATTAATATAAAAGAAAGCTCTGCCAATACCCAACGGTAATAAAAACACAAGAAACGTCCATAAAAATGATTCGAAATCCAAAAGCAAACATCGTAGCAGCGGCGCATATACGATAAATTAATATATCCAAGCAAAATATTGATTCGAAAAGCGCGCGCGCGCGATCGTAAAACGTTGCAATATTATTTTACTGCCGCGGCCAGCGATAAGCCATACACGCTTCACCTTACGAATCTCAACTCCGAGTAAACATCAATATAAAGAATAGCTCGGCTGCAGCTTCGGTATAAAATCTCATTTTCCAAATGCAAGCCATACCTACATATATACACTTTCCAATCGGCTAAGATTCTCGAAAATCTTTCGCGCAAATATATATCTATCTATATTACGAGCGCGTTTAAAGCTACGATCGCAACATTTTTCGAAAGATAAATAGGGATACCTGACCTCACTCGCGCACATATATAATATATAAAGTTTAGCGCTGCGCAGCTTTTAAAATCGATATAAACGCGCTTTACGATGAATTTCGATATCATTCTCAATCCAATCTCTCTCGATAAATTACTACCGAGCAGTCGTCGAATCCAATCAATTAGAAACATTATAGCAAAGTCCTTCATCGTTACACCCTATTAAACGGGATCTCCACTCGTTCCGAGTGTAATACTATATATATATCCGACTCTCAATTTAAAAGGGAAACTCCGTAGAAAAAAAAGAAAGAGAGAGAGAAAAATACACAGACGTCGTCCGCTTGTTCTGCATCTCTCAGCGCGCGATTTCCGGAAGGCAAAGTGCAAGGACTCGACAAAGAGAGCCGCCGCCGCTGCCGACGGTTCGATCTATCGGGAGAGATGTCGACGAGGTGGAGGAAGATGGAACGCTTCCTAGTGTATATACATGAAAAGTTTCGGAAAGAAAGTCGGGGAAATGAAGGAAGTGTCGGGGCTTTAATCATCCCTTAAACGACCCGAGTGCTCTTCGGCTTTTGTCTGGCTTGTGATTTACCGGGTTTTCTTCTTTTTTTTGCGCTGCGGATATTCACTTGGAATAACGTTGTGTTTGCCTTTTTTTTCAAGTCATTGATTTAAACGTGTAAAGCTTGAGCTTGAAAAAACACATGATCCAATATCCGTTATATTTCCTTATCTCCGTAGAAGCGACTCGATTTATATATAATATAATTACACAAACCACTGCATTCCGTCATCCGCGGCTTGAATAATCGGCCTCTCACTCATCCTCGTAGAGGCCAAAATTATTTCCTCAATTAAGAGGATCATTCCTCCCTCAGGGCAACACCGGACGCTCTCTCTCTCTCTCTAGAATTAATCACAATTAAAGCCTCGTTATATTCGGCATAAATATACGAGGAGAGAGAGAGAATATGAAGAATTAGACTTTTATACCTCGCCTCAAACGACTTCCGTCATCAATCTTCAGCGTCGTCGCAACGAGACTTTTCTCTGCACACAGCGCGTGCGCGTCGATTATCTCGAATTCGATCATCGAAAGACAGTTTGCCTTCAAGTATACCTTTGAATTTCCCGAGTTTCCCCGCAGCGAAAAGCTCGCTTTCTCTTGGCTAATCGGATTACTCGAGGGCACCGGAGGGAAAAAAAGTTTCAGACTCTCCTTCTTATCTTCTTTTAAGCTCTTTTCGCATATTGCCTTAAATATGGACTGCTCCTTTTACATATATATCCAGAGATTTTAATTTTTCTCTTCCTATAAAAAAGCACGTCTCATCGTCTTCTTTGAAATATCACGAGACGTAAAATTCAATCGATAGACCGATTCGAAACAGCAAGAGAGAGAAAAAAAAAACTTTCTCCCAAATAAAAAGCACAGCCCAAAGCGTTTCTTGCAGTAGTATAGTTCGCCTCTCGCGCATAAATAAGCGATTCCATCCTCCGGCAGCCCCTCCCAGTCTTAACACATCCTATACTCTCCGGCAAGCGCGCGTGTCCGGGATTTTCGCGCAACGGTTTTGCTCCGAGAAAGACGCCGTCTGAATATACATCCCCCAAAGCGAGTTATACTACGTGACTCGAGCTATATATATATATATACTGCATCGTCGGAGAATGACAATGACACGCGCGCGAAGAGGGGGAGGAAGTAGGAGAGTTGTTCTTCTTTCCTGAGGGAAGCTTACTCGGCTGACTGATTCTTATCGGGGCGATTTCGGTCGGAGCTTAATTTAGCTTTATGGCTTGGATAGAAGGGGATGTATATGTATATACGAGAGTAGGGTGTGTTTGGGTTTTCGCGGAGCGTGTGACCCGCTTCTTTTTTTTTCTCGGGATTTGCGTAGCTGAATTTTCATGAGATATGGGCCTGTGTTAAGGGATATCTATGCGCTGCGGGTATAATTAAAGTATTGTCGTCTTATATGGCTGAAGTAATAAAAAACAACGACGTTCCGATTCAGACACTTTCTATATATTATATAAAAGTGCGCCTATAATATACAGCCATATAATCGTAACTGCAAATTGCGCCTCGTCCATAAAGCTCTGAATAGTCCATCAAGTCGCGAACTGGCCGCAATAAAAATCTTCCCTCTAAATTTTCCTTCCTGCACGAGATATATTAATAAATCTTCCTTCGATTTTTCCTTCTTCTCCTGCAAATATTTACTTTTACACTATATATATATATATACAAAGCGTCGATCGTCTTTTCGCCTTTTTTATTTACGAGTATGCATTTGTGTAACAAAGCGCGCGTGATGCGCGAGAAGCGGAAATAAAGCGCGGGAAATTTTCGGGCGAATTGATTTTTGCACGAATTTAGGGTCGCGAATGGACCGGAAACTGGCGGAATAAATCACCTTTCTTGCAAACTCGAGCGAGGCACAATAAAATAAAGTGGCGTTTCAAATATAGGCGAGTAATGGATTTCTGGCAACAGTTTTCCTATATTCGCGCGTTTATGTTTTCGTTTTGTTGTATATATAAAGGAAACTGTAATGCGCTTCATCTTTTTTTTCTTCTTCTACTAAACGAGCGAATCGCCGGAATATAATGAATCTTCATTATTTCGTAAGCTCGTAAATTACGCTTTTTTCACGAAAAATAGATTTCTCCGACTGCGTGTGTGTAGTAGTCTCTCAATTTATGAATTCGGACTGTTCTTTATTCATTGAGCTAACAATCAAGGCAAAAACGCAACCGACAACACAGGATATTCTCCCGCCTACACACAGGCGACCTATATTTTGGTTTATTAAATTTATCGCCGACTGATTGAAATCCCGTAACAAACGCGCTGCATATATATAAAGCATGTAACGCACGTCCTCGAATGTAAATGGTTTTTTACACATTCGAGGAATATGAACGCGAGCTTTTGTGTAAAATTGAAATATTTATTGACGTCATATTCGCAGAAAAATTTTAAAACGAGCTTTATACGACCCCGTGCCTGACTTCTCTCGCTCTCGCAGGCAATTAAGCCGAACGTGAAAAATACATCGATGGATAATTAGCGGCTTTCCTTCCTCGCGATATCCTATTTTTTTTCTTTTCGCTCCCGGTTTAATCGGTTAATCCGTCTGCGCGCGGCAAAATTGGGTCACGCGCTTTTTGCGCCGCCGTTCGTTCTTGCAGTACACATATATAGGTGTGAGGCGTTTCTCCCCTGGTCTCGTCCCTTTTTTTTTCATTAGCGTCGTTCTCTTCGAAGAAAAGGTATATAGCCGACGACGGTAGAAATAATGCGGGAGGCGGTGATCGATGAGAATTGCTGCAAAAGAGGGTCAAATCTGACGGTTTTCTTGGTTTCGCTCTGTTTATACGTGCGTGCGGGTCTTTTTCTATCGTTTGAAACATTTATGAAACGAGAAGGAGATTTAAAAAGGAAAAAATGTTCACGAGCAGATTCGATAGTCAGACAAGGACAAGGGGCGACGAGGTCCGGAGTGTGTATGTATACATATATACAGGTCCCGAATCGAAAGAAAGTACACATCAGAAGCGCGAGAGATGATTGAGAAGGAAATGGAAAAGTGTCGAAGGCGACGCAAGAGACGAGGAGTGGTTCGCTATAAATGAAACGCGAAATGATGTATATAAAAGAGAACAAAAAAAAAAAAAAAGATGACAGGGAGAAGAAGCAATTGAAAATTGGGTTGCGAGGGGAACTCGAACACGTGGCTCTGTTGTGTAATTCGCAGGTAATTACTCGCGTCTGGCCTGCGAGATCCAGTTCGTCCGGTCGATGGGCTACTACCTGATTCAGATCTACATACCATCGGGGCTGATCGTCATAATCTCGTGGGTGAGCTTTTGGCTAAACCGAAACGCAACCCCCGCTCGGGTCGCCCTCGGAGTAACCACTGTGCTCACCATGACGACACTCATGTCCTCGACCAACGCGGCACTGCCCAAGATCTCCTACGTCAAGTCCATCGACGTCTACCTGGGCACCTGTTTCGTCATGGTCTTCGCTTCGCTGCTCGGTGAGTTTTTGTTTTCATACAATTTATCATATACACTTATTATTATATTTAATATAGATATATAAGGCTCCAAATTTTCCGCCCCAAAAGCAAATCAAGCGCGTAATAAAAGGCGAGCTACAGCTGAGCTTGCAAGCAATCGGTATATATGGCTCGTAAAAGTCGAGCTGTTAAATAAAACTTGTAAAATAAGCCTGGGGGGAGGGCGCATTAGGCGTCGCGCAAAGTCGTTAATCCGAACGAGCGTCCGATATGCCGGAAACTTGTCCGGGCACGCGCTACTTTCGAGATTATTGGGAGAGACCTGCTGCTGCTGCTGCTAGCGAAGTTGCACGGAAGTGTGGGAGGAGACGGGCTGGGATAGTTTCTGTGTTTTGGGAGTGTTGGTTATGGACTGTGATTACGGGAGAGAGAGATGACGAGGCTGTGTTTGAGGTTTCGAAGGAATGTTTAGGGGAGTGTTATGGATTGCTTGGTTGTATAGCTGGTTATTATTATTGGAGATACTGTTCATATTGCATGAAA
This sequence comes from Cecidostiba fungosa, assembly GCA_900474305.1. Lineage (NCBI taxonomy): Eukaryota > Metazoa > Arthropoda > Insecta > Hymenoptera > Pteromalidae > Cecidostiba > Cecidostiba fungosa. The sequence goes on from UCOJ01000612.1 coordinate 29,272, forward strand.
TTATAATATACATGATGAAAATGTGCGAAACGGTATAATGCCAATCAGAAATAAACTTTGCATGGGAAGAAAAAAAAACAAAAATGTATCGCCTTAGCAGTCATAGCATAAGTGGCCCTATAGCAAGCCTATAAAAAAAGACAGTTTTGGTATGGATGATCAACCGATATATATGCACTGGGCTCGCAGATAGCGATTGAAGGAAATAGGAAAGCGCCTATGCACCACCTATCTTCGCTGATCAGAGACTCGGAAGATTTTAAGCGGTGGGTGAGGGGCCAGTTCGAAACTGCTTTGTTTGGATATATTATTGCGTAAAAATATCTTAATTTTAATAATTTAAAAGTATGAGAAAATAAAGGAGGTTTAAGAATATAACTTAATTTAAATAAATGATGATGACCTTAAAGAAATGATGTATGTGCGATAAAAAGACACATATGCAAACGGAGCGTGAAAAGTATTTATTAATATTTGGATGCTATCCCAGAATTTGAAAAAGAGATCACATAAGAAAATTAAGCTATTTTTACTAGTATAGTGTTTTAAGATAAACTATATTTTCCTACGTTGATCAATCAGTTTATTGATGGGCCACGAGACGCATATACACGTCTTTTCAATTCACATTCTTCGCAGTTATGATATTTTAACTAACGAACCACCCTCCACATAAGGCAAAGTATCATAGAAAGCCTCGTTGATTATATGTTTTCCTGGTCCAGCATAAATTGAGCGTTTCGCGAGATCGAAAGCGTCGCGTATATCCTAAGTGTACATACATGAAAAAAACGTTGAGGTATACTTAGATTTTTTATATCTTTGCTATTGATGAAAGCGTAAGACGTCTTACCGTCGTGGTCCTCGACGAACATATTCGCGCCTACGGAAGTATTTTGATGAGACTATCAATGTTCGCGCCAAAGTTACCCCGTTCGTTTCATCCATCTATAGATCAACGTTTAATATCTTTTTTTCTATTCCACAAAAAAGCGTAATTCACTACACTCAATAACCTTCATACCAAATAATCGGTACACCACGCGCAGCAATAACTCTCTCTCTCGCTCTCGCGAAACTTAATTATATTTCACCATATTATTAGCGTTAACGACATAAACCTCGCTCTCGAATCACGATAAGGCTTTGCGGGAGACTCGCGCGCGCGCGCGCAGCGTATACACACGAGGTGATTTTTCGCCTCCGCACTTCAGGATCATTTTATTGAGGGGGAGGAAACGCAGCGGGTGAGCCGCACGAAAGCCTTATCCCACAATGAAGTCTGAATAATCGACCTCGAGTTCGGCGGCGCTCGATTCGAATTACGCCGGCCTTCCGGAGGAAGTCTTAGTCGCGCGCAGTGTAATTTCAGCTCTCTCTCTCTCTCTCACTCTCTCTCGTGGACTAATCAACGCAATCATCGGGAACTGATAACGAATAGTGGCCGATCGATGCCTCGATAATCCGGAGCCGCTGTAAAGTTTTATGTACGTGTATGTATATATGGCCCCGGGAGATTTTAACGACGATTATTGGCTAAATTAGATGAGCCGCGGCTGATAAGTGAGAAGGAAGGTTATAAGCGCTGAGACCTTATTGTTATGGAGCTCCTGCGGTTATACGCGTTTTTTAGTGCGATGCTTAATACAAAGTTTCTAATGTAATCTGTGCGTTATCGTCTGTGCGAAAAGGAGATAGAAGTTGATCTTCGAAACTTTGGGGTATATAGGTAAATTATATAAAAGTGACTCTTATATAGAGGAAAAATAATGAAAGAAACTTCACGATATATAATGCAAACTCGGAAAACGAACTCGCACGTAAATTCCCGACAAAGTCTAATAGATGCGAGTCTTCATCTTTCGCTATATATACGCATACTTATAGGCTTGAAAATTACAGTCCTCCCCCCGTATGTGAACTTCCGAGTAAATTTTGCCGTAGTCTCATATATATTATGGAGAACCTCCAATTACGTCGCACACCGCAGCCTCGTAAAATTCTCTCCAAAAACAAATCAATTTCGCTTTTTCTGTACTATATCGCTTGATTCAGAAAACCGTGAGACCAGATCGAAAAACTGGCATTTAGCAGACAAATAAACTTTTTCGATATATGTATTTATTTATATTCCTTGAACCGAAACTCTCTTGCGAGCTGGATGTGTATACAAGAGTCTCGTTATCCTCTGTATGTTCAGAGAGTTTGCATAGATGCAAGCTATGCACACGTTTGAAATGTTTTTATAGGAGGCTGTGGTTTGTGGGAGGTATATGTAAAGAGAAATGGCAGAAACGCTGTTTCCAGTATTTTTTTCCATAAATTATTTATTTTACATGTGTCTCTCGTTTCGAGACACTCCTGTATAGGTATAATAGTCTTCTTTTTTTTCGACCGCTTTTAATCTGATTGGATATTTTCAGATCTAAAAAATGCATCAGTCGCTCGAAACAACGAAAGCAAAACAAACACTGCAAGCTCGCAATAACGCTATCTAATTGGCATCGTATAGCTATCAGAATATTTTGCAAAAAAAAAAAAAAATTCTACCCTCCATCGGCCAAAGCGCAATTTTCTCGTGAATGAATACGAACTTTTTCACCGGACCCGAGCTTTTAGGATATGGTAAAAAAAGCTCAATGTCCGTTATTTTTCGAACACCTCGCTGCCCTTTTTTCCCCGCAAGGACCCATTTGAATTCACATCTCGATGTGTAAGCTTTTTTTTGGCCCGACGCGGCCGTTACATATCTCGAATATTTCGCCGATACGAGAGAGCCTCTGTGTGTATATACCAACATTTCAAAATATGAAAGCTCGGCGACGTGTATGCATATAATAACGCTTTTATGTCGTATATACGCGAGCTTTTTCCCGAGCTTTGAGTCGCGAATAGAGTGTCCGATGCAAAAGTCGAAAATCGTTTATGTGTTTAATAAAGAAGAAGACTTTGAAACGGAAGCTGCGTTTAATGGGAAAATTCATATATATCGAAAGCTTCGTTCGTTGTTCGGATAAAAATGTATTGGATTCAAGAGAGACTTCTATATATATATAGCGTGTGCGAGGAAATTGAATTGAATAGATTAAAAGATATTTCCCCTCGATTTTATATTCATAAACAACGGCGCGATTGAAATACGAAGAAAAATATATTACATATAATATACGGTCTAAATTAACAACATATTTGTTTTCCCGAATCGCATATCCATTAAGTAGTATTTTTTTCCGCGATAAAAGCAACCATTACACCGTCCACCGCGACTGCAACCCCAAAAATAGAATAAAAAAATAATCGATATATATAAAAATGTATATTTTTCACAACTCGGCGTATAAAAAGAGGCACGACTACATATAACAAACCAAGCTCAACTATATATACGCAATAATAACGAGCTACAGAGTATATATAAAATATATACGCTCGCAAGCAGGACAAAAGAATCAAACATGCTCGAAATAATCCGCGCAGCGCATCGTCGCGACGACAAATATTTGCCGCAGCCAAAGCACGTCGAAATAAATATGCGCGTGTCGCATTAAGCGCAGGCTGTCGCGTCCTATCAAACGCGGCCTGATGCACAACGAGCCGCGGTGAATTCGATTCTACAGCTGGCTGCGCCTTCATTATTATTTTTCAAGCGCGGATTCAGTCCTCCGAAAAACCGCGCGCGGAAAGAGAGTTTAAGAGAGAAGCAGCATTTTTTTGCGTCGATTGAAACCGCTGAGCGGAAACGCAATTTCGCGCGTCTTCTTCGTTGCTTTTTTTCGGACTAGCCGCACTGCATATGCGGTGAACTGCTGATGATGACTCGTCGACTCTGATGTTCATATATATGATGCGCAGCGTATGCGGTGTGTATAGTGTGGAAGGATTTTCCACGCGTCCTTGCGTTTAGTGCGTGTGGTGAATTTTTCATTTTCTTTTTTTTTGTGAGGTTTATATTTGCTTGGCAAGGATTATGAGTTACAACTCTTTCATATTGACGAAGGCTCGAAATGGTTTATTTAAAGTATTTAATTAAAAGATATTTTTATTTATTATAGTAGTATACTGTCAGATAATATACGCTTATAACTTCTTGCGTGTATTATTTATTATCTCTAAGAGCATAATTTGCATACGATATTGATACGAGAAACTGATATCCGATCAAATTGCATATGCAGTTTGCCGCACGTGTATACCTATAAAATAAATATCACTCTCTCTCTTGTGTTTTCATAACACTTTATACCGTATAAGAGCTCAAAAGCAAATTCAATCTATAAATAATCGATAACACACGGAGTCCAGCCTATCCTATATTCACTCCTGCGCGCTATTTATATTAAATTCTCATTTTTAAAAGTAGAGAAAAAAATATTTTCTGTATATAGAATCAAAGCGGAATGTATACTACGAGATACCCTGCGTCGAAAGAACGAACTGATAAAAAATGAAAACCAGCCTGTATTATTTGCCAAACGTGCGTTTTAGGATTCGTTTCTGGGAAAAGCGCAATGGAATTAAATTAAACGCGCGATACGCGAATACAAAGAACGCGCACGTGGAGGTACTTTTAAAAATTCAAGTAAAATCAAGAAAAGAAAGCCGGGACAAGGTATATGAACATTTTAGCGGTGCAAGTTTTCTGTTTCATACCGCGTAGAAAGAGAGAGGAACGGTTTCATTTTAAATTCACCGCGCCGACAAAGTCTCGAAAACGCTTCCGTATTAAATCCACGTAAAACTACTCAGGCGTGTGGTGCGGCTATATTAAATAAATTAGCCATTAATTTTCAGGATGTAATGAATACGGTTTTTTTATTTCGGCATGAAATTCTCCTGAAAATTTTCAAAGTGCTCGGTAGGGCGTAACAAAAGTTTTTTTGTTAACAATTTGTACTGAGCAGGAGAACAATAGCCCCAGGGTTATTACATAGTCGAAATTAGCTGATTCGCCAACATTTTCTATTCATGAAGAATATTCGCCGTATTATTTAACAGCAATAAAATCTACGAGACTGAATATTTCCCGAAGTAACACGAATTTTCGCGCAAAATATTCAAACCTATATATATATATATATATGTACGAAGCTATGTTCGCGAACGCGCTATTGAATTGCGTGAATATTCATTCGGACAAATGTCCTTTTTGCGCAATTAAATTTCCGGCTGCTGCGCAAATTTTCGTATATTCATATGCGCAACTATAGATATATACGTAGTCTTTCAAAGAATGAGAAGAAATTTCATCGAATTACGGGAGAGTGCAATTTTATACACATAATTATTCATTATGAATGCGCAATGCACGAATTGAACGAAACAAATTTACTCGTATATAATACAAACGCTGAAAGCTTCTATAATTAGCGGATCATAATAAACTTTAGATTAATATACGATTCAGAAATACTGCAGTCTAAAAGCAGCTCTCGATACTCAAAAACAATTAATTTACTTATAACAATTGATAAAAACAAAATTACGAAAAACCAAGAGTTAGTTGCCCTCCGCTATGTAATTATCTATCATTTTATAAAGTTTCAAGTTATTATAACAATATGTCGCCGAGAAAACCTTGAAAAATGCGATTTTTTAATATTTTTCAAGGTTTTCTCGGCGACATATTGTTATAATAACTTGAAACTTTGTAAAATGATAAATAATTGCATTACAATTTTGTTATAATTAATTGTTATAAATAAATTAATGGTTTTTTCGTCTGCTATTTTGTGGCGCGAAATTTGAATTTTTAATCGACTTTCGGACCCCCTTAATCTTTTATCAACATTCGCACCATCAAATGTTTACAGTCTGTCTCGTTACAATTCTAACTCGCCTCTTTTGTCTCATTAACACAGAGAGAGAGAAAGACAGCTACTCTCTCGTGCAATATCTCGTCGACATGCAGGCCGCGCGCGCGCGGATTCATTTTCCCTCCCTCCTTGCTCGCTCGCGCTCCGGTTTTGTTCGGGCGGGGTCATTCGCGAGAATCGATCGAGAGAGATGCTGCGCCAAGCGGCTGCCGCTTTCTTTGTGCAGGAGAGGAAAATTTTCCGGAGGGACGCGATTCCTATCGCGCGTTTTCCGATGAATTATGCATGAGTTATGCGGGAGAAAAACGCTGAGAGATGCTTGGCTGCTGTCGTTTCATTTTTTTTTTCATTCTCTACTGATGTGTGTATGTGTGTGATGGAGTAGAGGGTTTTTCTCCGCTTTGGCTCTGATTGCCGCTTTTACGCGCACACGATGTGTGCAGCACCGCTGGGACGACGATGCGGGTCTGGAAATTACGAGCCTCGCTTGTTGTTGAGGATTTTCTCGGATTTTTTTTTTTTTTTTCGACGACGCTGGATTTAGAGCTTTGACCGCGATGGCAATAATTGCTGTGCTTTGATCGAGCTTGTTTTATGGCCCTCCGAGGATTTGTTAGACTAGTGTTAAAAGTAAGTTTGTCGTCGTAATACCCTCTAGAACTTGCCTACACCGCAATTTGTTTTCCCTAGATTATTGTTAGTCTCCCCAACAATGGCTGCTGCAGAAGCAGCAAACTTTATTTTCAATTAGTTCGAGGACAAAGCAGAAGAAGTAGTATAACTACTTACGTACGTATATAATGAACTTTCAGTTGTAGAGAGGAAGCAGCAGAAGTTAGTTCGGTATTAGGCCGACTCTTGCCGACGACAAAACCGAGACTGTAAACTATCCGAGTCCCAAGTTCAGTCCTACATCTGTGTATTATACGTGAATTATTACAACCCCCAGACTAATTCAATAGCACAGCCACTATATATGTTCAACTCTCTGTTCAACTCAAGTCGAATCAATACCCGATAATATACACACAGGACAGCAGCAGCAGCAGCGGCGAACAAACAAAACCGTAAAAACTAACGCAAAATATCCGTCAGCCGAAGCTTTTGTCTCGATCCGACAATACCCAGGCCGGAATTGTTTTTCAAAAGTGCCCGCGCCGCCGCGTCCAAAGTGCGCAACGATAGATCGAACGAAACTATACAGAATAGATCGGCAGGAGCTTTTGTAAAGTTGCTTACCCCATCGCGGTGTGTTCAAAAGACTAGCTCGTCCTATTGTTCCCTCGGCGTGTGCATCGCCGTTAGTTAACTCTACAGGGAGATGGAGAGGATTAGTTGGAAAAAGCTCGGTGGAAGAGCTTTTTCGGAGCTTTATCGTAATGAAGCCTGTGGCTTGAATAAATAATTGTTTCGATGGCGAAATAACGATACACATAACATTCGTAGCGGATTATACTTTAGCTAATTAATTATACACCGTTTCTCATTATATTCTCGCGGGGTAACGCTACACACACAGCCTGCGAACGCTCGTGTTCGCTTTAACAAAACGAAACTGGGTTACGCGGAAATAAATTCCTGCGGATTCCGGGGTTACAGTGTTTAATTTTGCATAAAACCTTCTCCAACGACACAATCGAACTTGTGTAAGCAAGCCTTATTGTCGCAGTTTTCAACTGAGCGGAATTCACGGAAACAAATATAATTTATAAAACATCTCGTGACGTCAGTCGTGATGAAGCTTGTTATATAAGGGTGAACAATCTATAAATTAGAAGGAAAAATTGCTCGAGTCATCGGGAGTATCTTAATTAAGACACGTCGGCAGCTTTATGGAGTGCTAAATTATTATCTACTAATTAGCTCCGTAGCAGCTCTCAGCCCCATTTTGTGATACACGCCGGTGTGCACAGTGTGTCTGTGAGTGTAAAAGGAGGCTGTACAGCAGCCTCGGGCCATCAGTCGAACGCTGTATATGTGGTGTATAGTAGTAGCTCCCCTTTCTATCCAGCCTTCATGGAGAAAAAAGACCAACCACCCTGATAGCCTTAAAATAAAACAGTTTTGAATTGAACTTGCCTAATGGCCCACCGCTTGAGTTTTTCGGAACTCCAGTTTCTGGCTATCGACGATAGGTGGCGCGTAGGCACTTTTACATTTCCCTCATCAGAATCACCTATACGAAGACAAGCTGCTTGAGCCGCTCTTATTGCTATAACTGAATGTGTTTAATAAGTACGAAGAACCGAACTTATTCAGTACCTTTGATTATAATGGAATGGTAACTTGTTGAGAATGAAAAAACAAAATTGATCATCCAACTCTCGAAATAAATTTTCGAATGATCGATAATCCACTTACCTCTCGCAGAGCAGCATGCAGTGCAGAGTAGCAGCAGTCATCTCTGAAACATCGAGGCGACAACGCGCTGCACCCCATTCACAGCCAATCCCTAATTCCTCGTCGACAGCGGTACACGGACACAGCCGCTTCCGCGAATCTCCTAATCCCCATCTCTCTCTCTCTCTCTTTCGCACCAATAGCTGCACAAACCAGACACATATATACGAACTATTAATAAATCACATCACACCGCTATACACTGCGTGTTCTCTCGTTTTGTTTACCTCAACAGCAGCAGCAGTAGCTTCATACACTAGAAGAAAATAACAAGTGCTCCATATTTCTCGTGCTCGCCGCGCGTGCATCCGCGGTATATAAGCTACTATTAATACAACAGAGCGGCGGCTGCTGCGCTGGTATTAATTAGCGTTAATGAATACCTGGCTATTGGCAAGCGTGGAGCATAATTCAGAGACAGCGCAGGCTTTGTGTGGTATACACTCTGCGCTGCTACTGCAGAGGCTCTTCTCCTTTTGCCGATCTCTCTACACGTGTAGATGTATATAGATACGGGGGTCGCACGATTTTGTGAGCCGCTCACGTACTAGAGCGAGTGCGACGGGTAATTCTGCAGTGTACGTGTGTGACGCGGCGGACGTTCTGTATAGTAGAAAAGGGAATATATGTTCGTCCCTGTGGTATCGTCCTGATGCCTGTGGCCTAGAGACAGAGAAGAGAGAAGCTTGTACGTGTGTCCTGGTATGTGGCTGGAATGGAAGAGCGCCTGGTTTTTATAGTTGGCTTTCTTCCTGCTGATTTCATCGTATACCAAATCGATTTTGAAAAAAAAATATCATATGTGTGGAGCTCGTATCGCCGTGAATCAAAGGGTAATGGATATAGCGGTGAAGTGTGGGAGGGAAAACGCACTCGATCAAATCCTCCTCGCGAAAATGATTTACAATCATCATTGCGAATCCGTGTATCTGCACGCACATTCGCCGTTAATCGCCGTGATAACGCTCTCCGATTTATCCACTAAAATTATCACCAGTCCACTGCTCTCTCTCTCTCTGTCTCCAATCTAAAACCCATAAAACTACCTTCAAAGCATAAAAAAGGGTACAACTGCAACCCCTTGGTTTCTTCCCGCAAAGGAGTACTTACATCCGCACCATTACACGCCAGCACTGCAGTCTCGACCACTTTCTCTCTCACGATCTCCTTCTAGTCTTCACCGCAAACTCGCATACCTGCGGCGAGGGTTTAATTGCATCGCGGATGATTCGCGATGCGCATTTCAATAGGGCCCTCGAACAAATTCCCTTTACCTCGAAATAATTAATCCGTTTGCGTAATTACTCGCGAGAGAGAGAGAGAGAGCTTTGCTCTTATCGTATTATGAAAAAAGATTAATTACTGATGCTACCCGGGGCTCATTTTTCTACCGAAGATGTTTCTAATTAATCTCTCGAGTTGAGGGTGATATTCCGCAGGGCTGGAAAAAGTATTTCCGACCTTGTTATATAACCAGAGAGTTTTCTCTAAAAGTCTCGTTCGAGCGAAAAGGCTTTGACGATTTAATTAAGGCAAATTATTTTAGAGGAGGACTATAAGTACCGAGCGAGAGAGAGATAAGGCTCTGCAGCCACGGCTGCGTCTCGTATTCAATATAAATAAACGAGTTATTCGCGGGTACTCGAGGCGGAGATATTCTATTACAGCCTCTCTATACTCGTTAAGGCGTAAAAAGCTCCCTCTCTCTCTCGGTAATGAAGCACCTGTAAGCCTGTAATTACGCTGAGTAAGCCAATTATCCCGTGATCTAAAGATTATGATCTAACGACGCGGGGAATTAAAAAATAATAATCAACTACCCGTCGCGCATCACAAAGGCTTTTCCAAATTCTGAATCTACTAAAGCTTCAAAAGCACAAAAAAATCACCAAATATCCAACATCCTCTCCCTTTTCGAAGAAGAGCGCAGCGAATCTCCTTTAATTAACCTTAATCGCCGCGTCGTTGGATTTATATCGCTGTCTCGCGCGGTGTGTATGTATATTTTGGCGACTTTCTCTCCTATCTGCGCGCTTCGATTCACGCGTTCCCTCCTACAGAGCCGCAAGCTTCTCGCGCGCAATGCGTCATGCTAATGTCCCGTGACGTTAGCTCCGAGGGAACTGCCTATGGCACGCTTTGGCGCTCGCCACACGTTCTCCAAAATGGAAAACTCGGAGAGTCTATCCGCTGATGCTGTATACTTATTCTTCCTTGTTTTCGAGTGAGCTGACCGCGCTATCTCTCACTGGCGCCTCCTTTGAGCTTTTTTGTGTGTACGTGTGGGTAAGAGGACGTTAATTATTTTATGATTGTGACTGATGCTCGCTGTTTTTGCACTCGCGCGACCTCATTTTGTTCGCAGGTAGTATAATCGCGCTCTGATGGAAATTTATGCACGCGTTTTTGACCCGCTTTATATGCTGCAGTGATATGGAAACTCGTTTCCATATTTCACGACTAATTCCTGCGTATTTTGCAAACGAAAAAAGTGTCTTTAATTCGAGAGAACATATAAAGCCAATGATCGATCTCCTTTTTTATCTCTGACACCAGCACTGATAAACGTCGCGTCTCGGCCAGATCCATTTCTCAGGACTCCGGGGGAGAAAGAGAAAAATAATCATCGTCCCCGTCGGTGCGAAGAATTCATCGCTTTGCTCCCGAGGGGGAAATACACTGCACATACTCTCACATATATACCAGAGAGAGAGAGAGGAAACGCATCGGCGCCTCTAAACAAAAGGTGTCGCGGACGCTTAGGCGCCTCGTAAATCTCGACTTCTTACTACTGCAGCCGTACACTATAGTATTATGTGTGGCTTGGACTCGAGGATAGACACGACAAAAAGAAGTGCTTTGAGCGTACTGCTTTTCTTTGATTTTTTTTCAGTTTTACCACATTGCCTTTGATATACCTACCTTTGAATGTTTTCCGCTTGGAGAGTTTTTTGAAAATTTAATTTTCTAGCTGGAATGTTTTCTTTTTCAGCATATTTTTGAGTACCGGTATGAATGCGGAAACTAGAGGTTTTTTTTCAGCGCTCCGCAAATATTTTAAGCTCGGCGCGAGATATGCAGGAATGTGCACGCTGCAGATGCGCGCGTAAAGACAGAGAGATATGCTTGAAATTTTTCGAAAAGCAGATGGATGTACATACCGCTTGGATTTGGATACCAGACACGTCGAAAGAAATATTAAATTTCCCGCGAGTAATCCCGGGCTCTCGTTATAATACCCGCGGTGTCATACTATACATATGTTATACAAAAAAGTAAACTTTATTTACTTGTGATGCACTACTACTATATATGCGCTTTTCTCGATATATCGAGTAAACGCCGGAATGTCAGTTTCAATAGGACTGCGTTTATATTTTCATAAAGTTGGACAACATTTTTCACACAAAGTACATTTCCGCGTCCTCTCGAAAGTTGGAAAACGCTGTCTCTCTTTCTCCTGAACGCAGCTACAAACTTCAGCGACAATAACATTATTGCACAAACTTTCCGAGAGCCATCAATTTTTCCCCCGCGAGAAACTTGTGTTATTATACACACAGACCTAATTTTAATCGCAAAACCGCATGATAACGGGTCACCCCCTTTAAAAAAAAGAAAAATCGCCTGTGCATACACACAAGCCTATTACACGGGATGAGTTTCGCTGAAAGGCACTCGTCTAACCGAGACGTGCATATTTCATGCGATGCTCCGGAAATACGGGAATTTAGGCTAGCCGAGTAGCGCATCGGGCGTCTTTTGCGAAAGAGCTTATACTGCGGGCTTTCTTTTTTCATTTTTGTATGTGTGTGGGTTCCTTAGTTGCTCTCTATACCGACTTGCACTGCTGCTTCGGGCGGAGATGAGCTCCGGGAGAAAATCAATCTGGCTCCGGGCGTGCATTACGAGAGTTTTGTAGAGGATGTTGGGGAAGCTGGTTTCATTTTTTTTTTTTTTTTTTGAGGCGCTTTTATATGAGGAGCTTTGGCTCGGTTTCTTTGTATATGCTCCTTTGTTCAGGTGCTATGAATTATTATAAGCAGGAAATGTAGAACGGATACTTTTTCTATTCGAACAGTTTTTCGCTTTTCTACAATTTAAAGAATTACAATTTTCATGCTGTGTAATATACAAATTAGAATATTTTCCATAATTGAATTTTAACACTATATAACTAATTACCTTTCATCATTATTAGCTTTTTAAATTTTAACGCTAGCTTTATTAACGATCTTTTTATTTCTGTAAAAATTTATTTTCACTCAGAGTTATAGTTATAGTACTAAGCATTTCGCGAACATACAGTTTTAATACATACCGTCAAGTCCGAGCAGGTACTTATCTATAAAAGAAATTAATTTTGGATTTACTTTTCGGCCCAACTTTACGCCAGGCCAGGCTTGGATCTATAACCCAGGCCTATAGTATAGTAAAAACGGCAAAGAGCCGCTCATGCTATAACTGCTTGACTCTACCGCTACCGTAAAACGGTGGGTGTAAGAATGACTGTGTAGGTTTCACAGCCTATCTATATATACCCTAAGGCAATAATTCACTAGTAGATTGTTTCTGTAGCACAGCGTATTGTGTAAGACGCCACCTGGCGGTACTTTTATGTACTACTTCACATACGCGCAATAAGTATAGGCAATGCTTTCATCATATTTTTCTTGAGAATGAGAAATAATTTTATAAATAGAAGCCGTTAAATATACGAAGGGATATATGCAGTCAAAATTAACATATACTTTCAAACCCAAATCACGTCAAACATCAACCGCAGACTTAAAAAAAAACGTCGTCAAAGACACTCCAAAAAAATATACTCCACAACTTTCCTCTTCGACTTATTCTCTCGCTCTTAGCTCCACATTCATGATTTATGCATCTCGAAGATATGGAATTTTATTCGAGTCGTGCACTTAGCGTCCTCCTCTCCCCGACTGTTTATTTTAGTACTCGCTTGAAGCAAATGGATTTAAGCGACTTTTCAAGGCGCCACCGGTGCTGTCGAGTACTTTGCATCTCTTAAAAATTCGTTTTTCTCGACGAACCTATATACATACTCGTATATACAGACACAAACATCAGGTAATCGGCTAACGAAATATACAGAGTATAGCGTAGTAGTAACGTCCAATTAGTCGTCGGCGTGCGATGAAGTGATTTATTTTTCCCGTGGTATCCCCGAAAATTTGTCTGACGTTTCTAGCGCGGCTTTGAAGAGGAGCTGAAGTACACTTGAAAACTGCCTGACAGCTTTATGGAATTAGAGAAACGAGTGCGCGCGCGCGCAGGCGTTCAAGATCGTTCAACAGTGGCGTATAATGAATCGTTTTCACTCGGCTATTGTCAAGTGCCTTCGCGAGTTATATGCTATACATCGTTTAATTAGCATCAGAATACAATGGAATAACGCGGAATATCTCAAATAAAGTTTTTGTTGGCTTTTAATTTAACGCTCGGCGGCGCTCGCGTAAATTTTAATCAAAAAATACTGCTCTCTCGCGCGAAATATTTAAATTTACGAAAAGAGCGCAAGCGTCATTTTCGGCTAATGAAAACGGCATAATGTATACCGCTGCAAAGAGGGCAAATATTATACTACTGATCGAGCGAGCTGTAAAAAATTACGCCACACTTGAGCTTTAAAAAATACAAAATATTTCTAGATCAACATATATCATGTATCCGAACAATAAATTAATTTGGAGGAAAACTGTATCCTAGCGAAATGCTTGCAGCTTGCGTGACTAGTCTTTTTTCTTATTTTAATATATAATAACGTACTCTGAATAAAAATAAATTTTTTATAAATTCTCCGTACTCCTCTGAAATTTATACGAAAAGAGCGCGCGCGTCATTTTCGGCTAATGAAAACGGCAAATACGGCTGCAGCGAGGGTAAATATTATACGACTGCACTCTCTCGAGCGAGCCGTAAAAAATTACGCAGCACTTTGGCTTTTACCGTTGTTTATAAGAAAAGCTTACTACCGGAATTATATTTCAGAATAAATTAAAAACCGCTGCGGCGAATCAAACGAAAACAAAAAATCGACGTCTATTTTCTCAAACTCGTCTTTATTTTCGTATATACGCGCTTCTCCTAACTATGCGCATAACTGATGTATGCGCGAATCGGAGCGTGTATACGCCGACGTTACAAACGTGCGCCCCAAGACGTTTATATACACATGTATAGAGGCGAGACTAACGCGCATAAGGATACCGCGATTTGTAATGCACCTCGACGACTCGCTTGTTTTGCATTTCGCTCTCGTTTTACGACACGCGTTCAATCTAGGCAATATCAGCCTAGGTAGACGCTAGACGGCTTTTGTCGTTTAATTGCATCATATAGCCAGATGCTGTGTAGCAGTGCGGGTTATTATTTTTTTTTCCTTTATTGCGGGGGATGCGAGTTTAACGACGCGCGTGCAAAGTCGTCGGTTTAAGGACAATGTATAGAGCGTGAATTTCGTGCTGGAGGTTTATGCGGTTATCAAAATGCGCTATTTGCGGGACACCGATGTGCTGCTGCTACTGCTGTGCTTCGCGTCTAATTTGCCCGTGAATTATGACGCGTTGCTCGCTTGGCTTGTAAATATTAAAATCGCTGGCTTTCACGCTTTTCATCTTCGAGTGAATTATGACTGCGTGAGGGTATTTCGAGAGCTTAGTTGCGAGTTCGAGTCGTGTGTCGCTTGTTCTGGGAGAAAAATTTGAGTTAGAAGAGCACTGTTTTGCTGTATTTTTTGTTATTGAGTATTTGAAATATAAAAAAAATTTCTCTCTTTTTGTGCAGCTGAATATCCAGTTGAAAAGTGAAACATTATCTTGAAACGCTTGATTTAAAATTATTGAATGAAAATAAATGTATATTAGGTATATTGATTAATTGTAGACGAAGCTATATTACAATTTTTTGTAAAAACATGTTAGAATATTGTTTTAAAGTTTTTAAGAGTTCGGATTTTGGGTTCTCAGAAAGTAAATTTTTGAATTTTAAAAGACTGATTTTGCAGTAGACTACAACAGGGTTGAGATATATAACAAACAAATTATTCTGCATTTAAACAATAAAAAGAAAAGTATACATACGTTGTACGAATAAATTGGTAGCAATTGTTTTGTAACGTAACATTTTCTATCTGTCTAACGGCCCGAATCCCGCTGATCGCCACCTAGCGGCGTTTTTATGTAATAGTACATAAAAGCACCGCTAGGTGTCGTCTTACAGAATACGCTGTGCTAAAGAAACAATCTACTAGTGAATTATTGCCTTAGGGTCTACTTATACAGACTGTAAAGCCTACACAGTCATTCATACACCTGCCGTCTTACGGTAGCGGTAGAGTCAAGCAGTTATAGCATGCGCGGCTCTTTGCTGTGTTTCAAAAATATATTTATATCGCTTCGGTCATAGATCCAAGACTGGCCTGGCGTAAAGTCGGGCCGAAAAGTTAATCCAAAATTAATTTGTTTTATAGCTAAGTGCCTATACACGGACTTGACGGTATGTAATACCGTATTAAAACTGACTTTTCGTCAATGTATAGAACTCGACTAAATTAAAATAAATTCTGACAGAAACTGATTTTTGTGCCAATGTAATGTATAATTTGAAAAATTGCAAATTACGGCTTACGGCTCATCTCAATAAAGCTCTTCTTTATTTGTACTACAAGCTTTTGAATAAAATCGCACAGGAAGTCTTGTAACTTGTAACTTGTAAAACGAGGTTGAATCAATTAAATTTCAAAAAGTCCCCGCAGCATAATCGTCGCACAGAAGCTTCCGAGAACCTCCAAAGGACGACGAGACTTCCACACATTAGCCGGCGGCGCTTTTTTGCCTCTCTCTCTCCGGAGTAAAAGCCCGGTGGCGGTGAAATCGACGTGTGTGTCTCGAGACTCGTCTCCTCTATCTTCCTCATCGCCACATACTTTAAGGGCCTCTACTACGCACACTTCCATTTTATAAATATACATCGTATTCTCCGTATACATTTCTCGTGTCCTCTCTCTATCTCTCGTCTTATTCCAGAAAGAGAGAGAGACACTAAGCGGGTTGACCAACAGTTATTTTTGCTCGCCTCAACTTTACGAGATGTTACGACTAAGACGGACGATTTATCGGGCCGATTAGATCCTACCGCCGGCGATGCGGACCTCTCGGGGGTCTCCTTTAATCCCTCCTTCCCATATCGCAGCCGTGCTTCTCTATTTTTCCACAGCCTCTATCGCGAGAGCTTTGTTTGTCTTCCGGAGATACGAGAAGCTTTGAGTGCTTTGTAAGATGGGCTGACTCTTCTCTTTTTAAATAAACTCTCTCTTACTCTCTCTCTGGTCTAGCGCTTTTCAGCCCTTTGACGAGACACTATACACGTACAGTGTATACTCATATACCCACTTCGATATTAGACAACTCGGCAAACGATAAAGAAAAAAAACTTAATTACGAATCCTCGAGAGCAGTGTATACACCGCAGCGGAAATTAAAAGCTCGCTCCAATAAAAATCAAAGTCGCGAGCGCGATTGCAACTGTCTCTCTATGTGGTATATACGAAAATAACCGCGCGCGGCAGCTGATATATACGCAAGATTTATTATATACCAACTCGGCGAGAGAGCGTAAATCACAGGGCTCTCATATCGAACGAGTTTTTCGAGGCGGACAAGTCGTCGTCCGGGAAATTTGGCATAGATTTTCGCTCTGGCGGATCTAAGCTAAGCGTTGGCGTTGAAATATACCCGGCCGACGTCGATCTGTCGCCGCGAGACTGGCGCGAGGGAGAGAGATCGGAACGACGAATGGATAAAGCGGCAGATTCAGCTAGAGAGACGGGAAATGGTTGTTTGTTTCGAGTTTCGCGAATTCTCGAGAGAGAGAGGGAGAAAGTGTGAAATATTCGATGGATATTTCGAATATTTCCGTTGTGAGCGACTTGGAAATAGTAAATTTTCAGTTATTCTTGGAGAGTGTTTGAAATGTCGAGCAAGTCGTTGAACGAGTGCGAAAGTAGATTTATGGATGATAAAATATTTGTATTTAACGAACCTTTCTAGAAAAGCTGGAAAGATTTTTTTATTGCCTCATTTCCTGTCTTAGCAAACATCTCATGATGCGCCAAAATTATCATTAATGATAATTTCGGCGCGAAATTTAAAATTAACAAAACAAAAGTTTGGATCTCATGTCTTCTTGCAAATAAATGAACGAACAAAAATTCTTTCATGTTACAGGCTACGAACACAACGCAGAACAGGCAAACGAGCAGAACACGGGCAGCAGTCTGGACTGTCTCAACTTGATAGTTCAAAGCATCAGCGGCTCGCCGACAGCAGCCTCCACGACAGCCGCGACAACATCGACACCCAATGCAAGCGGCCACTATTCCGTCCAACGCTAGATAAATATTTTGCTATTTTTATATACCAAAGTTGAACGCGATGCCAAAGGAATTGACGAATAAACGCGTACCTACTCAAGAGCATGGAACAAAGTTATATATTTATATATATCATTGCATACGTCGTCGGATCGGAGAATCTCTTGTTGGTTCGATCGGCGACGAGTGTCAGCATTTTATCGAGTCTAGTTTAATTATTGTTTATAGCACGAGCAAAGTCTATGATTTTTCCAAAGATTTTATCGAAGATTTTATTTATACGCCTTAACTTTTAGAATGTGTTCATTTGATATAGAGAGGTAGAGGACTTTCTGTAACGATTTTTCGATTTTTTAATGAAACTTGAAATAAAAACATTGAATGAAAAGTTTGAAAGAGCCTTCCTCTCATTCCTTTTCTCATTTCCAACCACATAATTGCTTTCTTTTGTAATAGCAAGCGAGAAAAAAGGCCATTCGAAACTCCGAGAGGTGGAAGAAAAATTTTAATTTTAAAATGCAAAAACGCCCTCTGCATAAGAATTTTTTCAATCTTCGCTTGCAAACGAGCTCTTTAATTTGCATCTCATCTGGATCGGTAATTTTTTGCAAAACTTCGATAATAATTCATCGTTACGAAGCTCGTGAAATGTTCATCGATTTCAAAGGCGCGTAATAAATCCAAAGTGCTTCATCGTTCCGAGTATCTAATTATTATTTCATTCCAATGCAGTATTTATCGTAAAACCGATGGATGGAACAACCCGCATACTTTTTCGAACAGTATACCAATCACACTCGAAAATTTGAAAGCCGAACAGACGAACGAGAGATCGAGAGATAAACATTTTCTATTTACACTCGGAGCGGTATTTTCAAAAAGCCCGGGAAATCGACTATCTACCCTGTGCTTTATATTTTCATACGCGTGTTTACTCGCGTTACACACGAAATATCAACCCCATCCGCTTTATTTACCTTCGTATACGAACGTATTGTCATAGATGCCGCGAGCACAAACTTTCGTTATCGATAGAAAAGTGCATATATGTATATCTAAAATTCAACCAGGAGTTTGTTCCTGTATATAAAAC
Source organism: Cecidostiba fungosa (assembly GCA_900474305.1). Classification (NCBI taxonomy): domain Eukaryota; kingdom Metazoa; phylum Arthropoda; class Insecta; order Hymenoptera; family Pteromalidae; genus Cecidostiba; species Cecidostiba fungosa. The sequence goes on from UCOJ01000612.1 coordinate 47,975, forward strand.
GACGATGATATTATACGATAAATATAATGCACGATTAAATTTAGATACAGAGCCGCGAGAAGTGTATAAAAATCGATTTCGCTTCAAGCTAACTTTTATCTGCAGCTTATTTCGCTTCCACCGTAAAGTCAAGACATAAAAGCAGAAACAAAGCGAAAAATCACATCGTCATCATCATCATCAGCTCAACAAACACACGTTATTTTCAACGAAACCATAAAGGCTGTTTTTCGCGATTCTCATCAGAGGAAGAGAGAGAGAAGAAGCTTTAGAGGGATGACGCGTGAAGTGCTCGTATATACCGTTCGCACGGAGAATTACCTTTACGGCTGTTTGGACAAGCCTCGCGGCAGCTCAGCCACGACACCGGGTAATCTCCGGATATTTATAATATAAGCGACGAGAAGCTCTCTAATGTGATTTTCGCGCGCAATATACGCCCCGTACTCCTGCTGCTGCTGCTGATACCAAAGCGCTATATCTATATGTGTGCTATATATACGAGTCAAGAGGGGGGTATATAGGTGCATATTCACGGACTGATGAGCCGCCTTTTTCGGAGTAGACGCGAGCTTTCTCGACAAGTGGATGCTAGTTTGGAACGTATATTTCCACGAAAATAAATAATGATAAAAAAAGTATGCAATCTGCTTGGAAATGTATCGCAGGCTCATTACCAGCAAAGTGCAATTACACGCGATACGCCTAATGAATATTCATATATATACATATAATATACATCGTAAAGCGCAGTGCACCTATTTTTTCTTTCATAAAAAGCAACGACGATTATATCGATCGTCCGGTGCCTCTTAAAATAGAGGACAAGGCCGTTTTCGATATTTTTTATATATACACTATACACACTCACTCTCTCGCGTTATACTCCAAAGATATATTCCGTACATGCATATCCAATCCAATCGCATTCCGTTTAGAGAACGATACCCTTGACACACTTTTTTTTTCGCTGCAAGCTCGAGCGAAGCAAGTCGATTTCTAGGTGTTGATACGCATTGCAATAAGAACCGAGCGAAATAAGCCTTTTATTTTTATCCTCGCAATCCTGCGAAAAAGCTCAGCATTGCTTAGAAGCTCTCTCCGCAATATAGTGCAAGCTAACTATTCTCAATTAAATTTAATCACGTCCGCGACTCGAATTTTGCATTCGAATACAAACGAGGCCGCAGATTTAATTGCAGCATTCCGTGTAAACCGGCGGGAAATTCAAATTACGAATAGCTTCACGTAGCGGCATCCCAAAGTAAAGAAAAGAAAAAAACAACAACACAAGGGAAAAATCGAATCAAGCACTTTTCAAACACACGCCGAGGCGTGAGAAGAGCTGCCGCCGCTGCCGAAAATAAGGAAACAAGATGCGACCACTTAGAGGAAAAACAAGGGGGCGTAGATAGAGAGGAAGCTGCGTATTAGAGACTCTCTCCCCTCGCGGTACGTGATCCGTTCGAAGTTTCCAGTGCTTGTAAATGGATAGCGCCGCTTCGCCGTGTAAACGTCGCATTAGCGCGCGTGTGTCGCTTTTGGGCACGTGCTTTGCATGGGACACGTGGTCCCGAGGGTATAACGTATATTATAGGGATATACAGTATGAGAAAGCGTTTGCTTGAATAATAGGAAATTTGAATTTTTCGCGGGGAGAGGAGCTTGGATTTATTTATTCGTTCTGTTATTTTTTTTTGCGATTCACTTAGAGGATAGTATACATTAGAATAAATTATGCGCATATACGGCTGTATTATACACGCCGAGAGTTAAATGAGAATAGCTTATACGCGGGCGTAATATATGGATGAATAGACGCTTGGGAAAATGTTTGACGCAGAGACACATATTGTCAATAGTTTCGCTCTATTTACTCGGAAAATATTATTATAATACTCATCTAAAGTTATACGCGGCTGCATCGGTATATGCATAATATTTCAAAAGTTTACGTTAAACGGCAATTTAAAATGCTTCACAGCCGCTTTAAAGTTCGATTATATTTATTATATGATCGATGAGCTCATACACGCGTCATGAATGCACATAGCACAATTACATTGACGAAACTTTAGCTTATATGACACGCGCAAATCGTCAATCAAGGAACTTTAATCACACCCACTCGATGCAAATTAAACCTTCCCGGCAACATTCTTCCGAACAAACGAAACTACGCCCTCCCTGCGATGATTGCCGCGAGCAATTTGCAAAGTTTTAACGCGATAATGACGCAACACGCCCCCAAACAATTTCACGCGTGCGAGCGTTTCTGGAACACGCGCTGCTCTTGTCTTTTCACAAATAAGATGGATACCTCGCAATATATACGCATCGGTATTTTTGATTAAAAATATATCAGTTTATCTCTCCCAACAAATCGCCGACGGATAAGACAAAACAGCTCGGCTGCGCGCTCCGAAAATGAAATCCATCAGGCGTATATTATAAGGGTGTGAAAAAAGCATCGGAGACACGACGACGACGACGACACATCTGCGTCCATCGATCAAGAAGACACTCAAGAGGCCCGAGAAACTGTCAAACGCCGCTGCTGCTACTCTCTCAGCCTATTAGCCGGTATAGTCGTGCCCTCGGGAGAGTCGTGTGTCCCTCTTAGATATACATATAGCTACACTAGTGCACCGGATACGACGACGCGTGCCGTTGAGTGTCTCCGGTTGCAGTGAGTGGATAACTTTTCCGGAGGACGCTTTTTACGAGATACTGAAGCTGCTTGTGTATAGTGTCAAGGAGTCTCTGCTCTGTATCCGTGTCTCTGCCTGTGTGTATACAGTCGATTGATGTATGGAGATAGTGAGGAGGGATACCTATACTTTTTTTTTCTCGAGTATTGTGGGTGTTGTAGGATATATATAAGTTTGGATTTTGTGGAATTGAAAAAAATTTGAGGTATATACTTTACTCGTGATAAATTATAGGTTTAAAAATCTATTTCGTGTATTACGACACAAAGTTTTGATGTATATTTTACGCAAATTATTTGAGACTGCAGTAAAAAGAAAGAAAATTATTCATTATCTCGATTACCGTCTCTATAAAATTATAACGACCGAGAGTCTTTAGCCATAGAAAAGAAGTGCCGACGCATAACAGTAAAAAACTATTTAATAAAGCTACAAAACTGGAATTATTAACTAACAACCCGACATACTTAAAACCCAGCCCTCGGTATAAATTTCCCTCCTCAAAGTATACTCTCGGATCCTCTTTATCCATCTCACTCTCTCTCTTTCTCTTCGGCTTGTTTTCGGTCGCGAAATTGCGAGAAGAAGGCGAGTCTCCTTCGGAAGTTTGCAAAGCGCCGGCAGAATTGACCCGGCAGCTCACTCGAGGCGTGCGACTTTTCGCCCGTCGTCGTAGTCGGGGCTAAGTGATTCTTGCGGCCAAGTTTTTTTTCTCTTTTGTTTCCCGCTGGATCAGCAGTTATTCGAGTTCGGCGATCCTATAGGTACTATACTCTTGGAGAGAGAAAGAGAGAGTTGCGGCTAACTTGGAGCTTTTAATGCCTTATTTCGCGGTAATGGCTCGTCCCTTTTTGTTATTCCACGAGTTTATGGACTCGCCGGGAATTGAGAGCTTTATTGTGTAGTTTGAAATGTTATGTCGACTGGCTGCGCGAAATTTATTCTCTGAAAATTATTTTATCATTATTATAATGGCTACTTTTTCAAGAACTCGTGTATTGCCTCGAAAATAACACAATGATGTATATACGATGTATTAAATAGCTATTTGTATAACGCGGCGATCGTTAAATTCGAGTGCGCTGAATGAAAAGCTAACAAGCGGAAGAATTTATTTCAATTCTAAGCGCCGAGAGAGACAGTGGATAAAGGAACAATAATTCGTAGCGCAAATCTCGGCTCTCCATTATACATCTATATATAGATACTATATAACCTGGGCTATATTGCTTCATATTTTTAATGGCGAGATATTGCGCAGCCTCGGGGGCTCCAACGATGAAGTAGTCTCCGAGCAGTTCCATTCGAATGCGCGAGTTTCTACCTATAGTATATATGTGTGTATATATAGAGAGAGAGAAACTGCGCACGCACAAGTGAGCTGCCGCCTTGCCACTTCAATTTCGTCCTTCCGAGGAGGATATTAAGCTTCCCTTTCTTATATCTCGGAAATTTCGCTTCTTATATTCGAAATCTTCGAATATAATAATTACTCTTTTTAATAGGGTAACTCAGTATGCACACCCTCGAGTATAATTGCCAAACATGTCGTAACGGCACAAGCGACTTATGCCAATTAGCGTCTAAGACGCCGTTCTGTGTATACACAGACAAAATAATTACGTCGCATTCGAAATCCCCAACGCAGTTGCATTAGGAGAGGCCTCGGAAATTAGGAAAATTAAGCGCTGGCGCGAAGCTCGTCCCTGTTTCACTGAAATTCGCGATGTTTGCGGGAAAAATGTTTCACCGGAAGTGCAAGCGTGCGGGTAGTTACACGCGAGAGAGAGATGAAGCGAAAGTTTACGCGCTAATGAAACGTTCTCCGGATATTGCTTGCGAATGCGCGCGTTTCCCTGTTGATAGAGGGGATGTTACGAGATTACCGTCGTTTTCACTTATTTCGGGGATTGGATCGGCTGTTGTGTGGGGCTTATATGGGAAACGCATGAAAAGGAGATATTTTTGTAATATGGGATATGTTTGCGCGAGCTTTGTATATGCAGTTTATTTTTATTGCGTTATCAGAGGGTAGATTCTAAATTGAAGAGCTTGTTTTTCTTTTATTTTCCATCTGAATAAATTGGGTTACTATTATTGTACGGTTGCATATCGAACATATATATTGCAATAATAATTTTATAACAAAAATTAACGTTAATTACACCAAACTCATTACCTCTTAATCATACAGCACTACAACTCTCGCATAATGCAATAATAATCAAGCTCCCATTATACCATCTCTCGACAAAGTACACGAGTGTATATAGGGCCGTCTTACTCAATACCCTCGACACGCCCGGTAATTTAGGGCAAAGCTTGCCACAGCATATCCATTCGAAATATGGGACCAGAGACTCACTCGACATCAGGGGGTCAACTCCTGAAGGCTCACTTCCGGTTGCGCGCATCGAATCGAGTGGCTGTATATGTATATGCTGACCATCGTTAGAGTCCAGCGCAACGGCTATGTGACCATCGTTAGTCGACTGCTCGGGTTATAACCCGAGGAATGCGTTGATGATGAATTAGAGCGTGCACGTGTATGAATGGCTCGAGAGTGATATCTCGAGTGGGCTTTGCGAGCGCGTGTCGTTTAATTACTTCGCTATATACGGCTTTGCTTTAGATATTATTTGCGCGTTTTCAAATGGAACTTGTATTATATTGTTGTTCGGGTTTGGTCAGCTGTACTGCTGATGGTGAAATTGCATGAATTATTTAAGAATACAATAAAGAAAATTGCCTTTTAGAATATCTGGCTTTTATTGGAGTGACATTCGAATTGTTGGAAAATTAACTCTTGGTCTTTCTCACGGGATGGCATAGTAAAAGGAAATAAAACTAATGATTTCATAATTGCTGAACGCATAAATATCTCAAAAAATGCACCGAGAGCTTCCGCACTCACTCGATTAAAAATTAGCAGCTCATAAAGCAGCAGCCGTCGGCCTAAATCACCAACACCCGCTGCAGCATTATAGCCAAGAGAAAAGCGCGAAGCTCGTGAACAAATAAATCGCTCTGCAAGCACAGCCTCGCGGCTCGACCCTTAAGCCCTCTTCCACAGCAGCAGTAACCGTCGAAAAAACCACACCGAGAGAATCCCGGGGAAATAAGAAGAAGAGCCTCGGCGGCAGCCCCGTGAAATTTCTCTTTCCTCTTGAATCCGTGCGCCGCGCGTAGCCTCTCATTTCCCGCCGAGATTTTACGAGCTTCGCCCTCCTCTCCCTTTGCTCTAGACTAATCCCTTGGAAAATTTTCAACATCACGTATGAAGGATCAACGTCTTTTTTCCTCATCAGCGAGTTTATATACCTTTGCCTACTCTGCTGCTGCTGTCTTATTCTTCGTGAGAGATGATGATGCGACGGAAATAGGGCGACGTGTGCTTTTTAGATTTAAATGTGCGGGAGTCGAGTGTATATAAGTTGGCCGGGATTTTACGAACTTGAAGGGGATGAATAGTTTTATAGAGAGACTAGACGAGGTTTAGTGTTTTAGCTGGTCGAGAGACGGGATTATGAGCGGGTTTATGGCGTTATCAGATTCAGTTTGGGAGAGAGCTTATTAGGTGCTGGTTAATAGTTTGGGAGAATTGGATTTTTACGAGCTTTTCATACGCGCGCGCGCCTTATTAACTTGTTATTATTATTATTATTATTGATAAAACTTTGGTGAGCGACGCTTTTTGTCTGGATATAAGTATTACTTACCCATCAGCGCACTTTTTATCGGTATCTTTGAAGCGTTAAGCTTTAAAAAAACTGACGAGACTTTTTTTTCGAATTTAACGCCGTCACGAACGCGTCGGAGCGACGAACAAAAAAATAGAACGATGGATTAACGATGCGGTGATGCCCCGACTCGAGTCAAGATAAACGTATATTTATTTCCCACGCCATTGGAAGTAAACAGATCGGTTCAACCGAACGAGCTTTCAGTCGTGTTTTACGCCGGATTTTTCAAAGTTAACGTGATTTTAATTCGGAACATCTAAACCGTACAGTGTCGATGTACAGAATAATTTATCAAAATAAAATTCGCAGAATTGAATAAACTACTTTTATTTCCAAAAACTCGTAAAAAAAACAACAGCATCAGAACCTCCCCCAAAAGAGGCAATAACAGCAGTAGCAGCACCTCCTCGTTCTAGTTCAAAGCGCTTTCGATTCTGGCAGCGAAAATGCTCCCTTCGTGTACACACATCACATACACATACTCTCTGTGTTCTCTCGCGCCGACATCAGAGAAACTCCCCGGCGGAGATACGCCGCGACACCGCGATTACAATCCGCGCTTTGTCCGCACGAAAATAGACATAGCGTCAAAAAGCCGAAACGTCGCTCGGTGCGTAGCTCATTATACCAACGAAATTCAGAGAATGGAATAGAGGTGTATAAGGATGGCTATTTTAAACGCTGATGTATAGCGAAAGTCAGGATAATATGTAGTAGGTGTTTGTTGCGGAGGACGATTTATATGTTTAAAAATAGTGGCTGATCAATGAAGCGAAGAGTCGTATAAGATATGAATGATTTCCGGATAAGGAGTGTACTGCACAATTCTAAATCTGCGAGAGGATGTATGGCTCGATTCGAGAGGAAATATCGGGCGCTTATATACGTTCCATATGAAGCTTGATAGCCGCGGTTATACGAATAACCATATCCTTTACGAAAGATAAAGTGACAAACGAGATGACAAAAAAAAAGAGTCACGATATCTCCGGGCGAGCGTCGCTGGCGCGGCGCGCAGTCACCGTGTTGTTCCAATTTCGCATCATCGATTTTGAGGTATAGAGTATACTGCCGCAGTCGTCGCGCCCTCGGACGCCGAAAGCTCCGCACGTCCTTCCTCTCTCTCTCTCTCTCTCTCTCTCGCGTGTATATATAAACTAAAAGTGCCAATTTCGAAGCTATGCGTCCTGCTATGCGGCCACTTGGAGTTTAGAAAGTTTAGAGGAGAGATAGAGGGGAGACAGGTTATACCGCGGTGTTTATATGTCGGCCGATACGATAGGGCCAAGTGTTTTTGTAAATATTAAACTTTTTTAATTAAAAAATCGAAGAAAGCTCGCCTGCAATTAGACAGCACTAATTATAGAGTGAAAAACATATAGCTATGGTATATACCATAATAATATCCTGAAAAGACGAGTTCGCCATTATCCGCAAAGTTGGTCGTGGCACACCGCATGCTTGTATCAAAAGGAAGCCCATATAGTAGCTCGTCAGACGCAGCAGCTGAATCGCGCTCAAGACACACTCGCGTTTTCCGACCTGAATTCCTACACACAACGAAGAGTTGCGTATATAGCCTCGGGGGGTAGTAGGTATAGTACGTAGCACGGAATTTCCCCGCTATATTCGCGTCATGCACAGAAGCTTTCCCCCATATACACTGCTGCTACTCTATCGTCTATCGCGAACTAGATACAGGGATGCTGCTGCTGCTGCTGTTGTTGTAGGCTCATCGCTGCGTGAATCGCAGCTTTTCCGCTGGATACTCGATGAATATAGGCCGTGTGCGGGGGAGATGTTATACATCAGCGCTCGAGTATTTCGAGGGGGGTGTATAAGGATGATGGATGGCATATCTGTGGCTCTTTGCTGCTGGAGAGGATTCGCTGATGGTAACCGAGTGTTTTGGTGTACTTGGCTGTGAAAAAAAAAATTAATTTTGGATTTACTTTTCGGCCCGACTTTACGCCAGGCCAGGCTTGAATCTATGACCCAAGCCTATGAGTTAGTGTATATCTGTATAAACAGCAAAGAGCCGCTCATACTATAACTGCTTGACTCTACCGCTACCGTAAGACGGCGGGTGTAAGAATGACTGCTTTGGCTTTACAGGCTGTATATGTAGACCCTAAGACGATAATTCATTTGTAGATTGTTCCTTTAGCGTAGTGTATTGGGCGAGACGCCACCTGGCGGTGATTTTGTGTACTACTTCGTATACGCGGAATTATGCGTGGACCTTTAGGCAGACAGAAAATATTATGGCGATATAACTACTGGCTAATTTATTGGTCTAATAATTTATATACTGTTCTGATGAAACACATGGTGATATATATTTTTTTTAAAACCGCAAAGTCTGTTTTTGAAAACTCGATAATTCACTATACAAAATAAAAATCCATGAATGAAAAGATGATTCTTTTTCGTAGTATTCCGTTCCAATTCGTAAAAATAAATAACAAAATCAGCTATAATGTATTGAAATTGGCGGAATAGTTCCCGAGATATGACGGTACGGACGTATCCCACAGACTTAGTATGGTGGTAACGATTATTTTGGCTATAAGATGCGAGAATGTTTCGAGTGGTGCTTATGATGATGTGCGTGAAACTTGGGAGCATGAGTCGAATGGGCGATGTTCGTTAGACACGCAGAGAAATTATAATAACGCATAAATTCATTTACACCCATCATTAAAGAATTTATTTAACTTTTGGTATTGTTGTGAATGTAATTTTTTATGTCACTTTTTAAATTAACTATTTGTTATTAACTAATTGTCTTTCTGTAAAAAAAATCAAATAGAATTAATTGATAAATATATTTATTATTTACGACATTTTCCAATTTTCTATGATGGTTTAATCAGTGGAAAATAGCAGTAAAAGGTTTTGAAAGAAAATGACATGAATTGACAGCAAATCTCGTCATGTTGCGCACTTGGTAGTGAAATATTCGTTTATAAATTTATTCATTAAATTATTTTGTCCACCTATTACTACTCGTTTTAAGCATCTCTCGATAATTAATCATTTAAGCTTTTTCAATTTGGGACTGATCGATACCATCACGGGTAAGCACACAACTTTTGTGGATATAAAGGAGTAGAGTTTGCCTGGCAATAATGGATGGCGAAAGAAAGGAGTAACCGCGGGTGACATTGTTACTCTCTGCTCGCTGAATCATCCCGATGTATAACACCATTATTTTCGCCTCAGTTTACATCGATCCCATACGTACAATACCTGGAATCACGAACGCAACTCATTGAGTAATGCAAATGAAATTTCAACATCGAAGTTAAACAGAAGCTCATCAAATTTTTATGCGTTAAGACTCCAACGACGATAATTCCATTGTAAAAAACCCCCAAAGATACAACCTTTGTCTTTGACGACGAAAATACATTAAAATAAATAAGTTTAATTAAACATACAAAGAATTTTATCCATTTTTATATCGAAATAGTTTATAAGGTTGGCTTTTATACCGGAGACGAGGCGTACTTTGACGAGAACGGCGAGATCCTTATCGTGGATAGGCTAAAAGAAGTCATAAAATTTCGATCTCACGAGGTTCACGTATATCGAGGAGCTTTTAGTATCTCATGCAAGATCGACGATGCCGTTGTGTCGGTGCCGTATCCAGAGGACTTTGAACCATCGGTGGCTTTCGTTAGATTAGCTTCAGGATCAAAGCTATGCTATCGTTACCTGGTATATAAATTGTAAGATGAATCATGCAAATTTTTGTGAATTCAGGTAAACGAAGATGAGCTCGTTAGACTGACATCGCGACTGGAATACAATGCGCTTTTGGATGGTTTCATCATATTCATCGTTGAATGGTATGATCACTAAACTCGTATACTCCATCTAAATATGGTGCAAAAATCTGTATCATTATATATAAATGTATTGATTGTGACATTCGAATAAATTCAAAGCAACGGGTAGATTTTTAAATGGTTTCTTATTTATATGTACAAATAATACATTACTTTAAAAACATACTTATACAATACAACTTGTATAAAATAACGGTAGGTAAACTGAATATATGCGTGCATATATTATCACAAATTTTGATTCAACTCTGCACTTATCAATCTGAGATTTGAGTGTAACAGTCATTATTATATACTTAAACAACAATTATTATATACTTATAAAAAAGTCATATTGCGTATAGGTAAATGGTACAATATTATACATGAACGCGATACAACATTGCATTTCGCGAGTTTCCTTTCTTCTATTGCACGCGAGAATAAACAAAGTATCATATGGCAAAATGGCAAACATACTCAAAGTGTTATGTTACGTCTGATATTTTTACGTATAATGTACATGAACTTTGTTGTTAAACTTACGTAGGTACGTATTTGATATTGCTCCATAGGATTAAAAGTGTCTTTCATGAAGACAAGCTACTTCCTCAAAGTATAGACTTATTAGAGAAAAATTTAAACGAATGGAATTGCGACAATTTAAACACTTAAATTTTCGCCATTTCTAAGTCTAAATAGTCGTTTTGATTTTTTCAAATGTATTTACAGGATTTTCCTTCTTAATTAATATACGTTCTAGAAATTACGATTAAATTTAAATTACGATAACGTCTGAAACTAATGTCATAAGTACAAGCCCAAAACGCAGCAGAACATCATTATCATAGTCATCTCCCGCGTTATTCTGGTTCTCTGCCACTTCAGTTACTTGCTATAACAATAATAAACCACTTTTTCAACGTTTAAACCTGCTATCCTTAACTCCAATAATGTATTTGCAATAGATTCAAACTTAACAGAAACTTAATAAACAAGCTCTATATATAACTCTGCTGTGTATAAGGTCTTCTCATATCGTAATTGAAGAAAAAAAGAACGCGTATTTAAAAAAAGTATCAGTTTTTATTTTACAAATTCTCGCAGATTTGACGAATAAAAAACATCATCATCGCTGTACAGGCACAAACTTAGAAAAGGTGTAAAAAAGAAAGAAACTCTCGCTTGTTCTTCTTTGAAAACTACGTCAGTTTAGCGCTGACCGGTAAACCCTAGATAAATGCATATACAATTCAACGCTCATCATCTCCTTTAAAAAAGAAATCCTCGTCTTTATCACTAATAACAACATCTCGCTTATAGATTCGCTTTCAACACGTCATACACACATCCACCCTCTGCATATACTCTATTTACAAAATATTACAAGTCCTTCGTGGCACACATCACGAGACACTGCGTTATGGCTAACATTTTCCATTGAAGACTCTCTTGATCATCTCCTTACGGTCGGGTGCCACGAGAGCCAGGACAGTCTTGCCTTGTCGGTTCGGTTGGTTCGAATGAGCACCGGCTAATTTCAGGAGTTTGCAGATGTGGGCTTGTCGCTCGATAGTTGTGCGCTCGTTTATGGCACCAGCCAAGTGCAGCGGTGTGTTGCCCGCGTAGTTCTCCACGAGTACTGCTTGTGCGCCATGTTTGTTGTTCGTTAGCGTCTATTGCGGAAATAGAAAGTTTTTTTGGTTGAGTAAAATTTATACGGAAAAAATGGCAAACTAATGTGAAGAGAGCTTACCGCGACGAGGGCAGGATCGCAGGTCAGTGAGACGCACATGTGCAGGGCAGTATCGCCGCATTTGCCCTCCTTTATCAACGGGTCCACGCCGTTCTCCAACAGCAGTTTTGTCGTTGCCAACGCCATCTGGTACACGTGCGTTTCCACCGCTACGTGCAAGGCTGTTTTACCTGTGATCATCATTTTAAAACAACGCGATTAGCATTTTTCAGTCGAGAATATTGAGAATTGGATTGTCCACTGTTTTCGATTTGGTTAACTCTAACGACTTTCTAGACAGTTAATCGTATTCAAACTAATCCCAGACCCATAAATACAAGCATCTATAAATTTCGATGACTACAGCTGCAATTCTCAAGTAAAAGTCTCTCATCGTTCCTGAATCAACGGCATCGACTTACCGTCATAATTGCGTTTCGAAAGATCGAAGACCGGCTTCCCCTCGGCCGTTTTGAGTGAAAGTAACTCGGCGAGAATGTCACCGTGACTGTCGCCTTTGGCTGCCAGCAAGTGCACCAGTGTCTCTCCCTGAAAATGAAATACATATATTTATAAGCCATACTAATGCGAGCTGAAGTTACAGTGTTTTCCACTTAGGCCTATTTCAACAACGGTAATTGGAAAATGCTCAATGAATTATTGAAACGTCGTAATTGATAGCGGCTTCTCCATATCGGAGGATATGCGACGTGACGCGTGTATTATATATACTGTTGCAATTAATAACGGAAAAGAAAAAATGCACTATATGTTGGGATTTTCCAACGTCCGCTATCAGGAATACTCATAATGTCAAATAGACGAGTTCAACCGTTTCGCGATAAGGAGACTCGCTGCATTAGCAACGTTACTGGAATTAGCAGTTTTTATCAAGGTTCGTACAAATTTGCGGCTGCGCATAGTGATTCACGGAAGCGCTCTCTAAAGATATTCGACTTTTTTTTCCTACGTTTGTATATACAGAAAAGCGATTATCTCGCCGCCGAGAGCATGTATCAAGATTCTCAATTATGCAACTCTCGCGTGTACTTTCCGATTCTATAATTTTAACGATTTGTTTATGTAAATACAAGATGTATCCGTCCGACTACGCATTAAGCCCGAATCACGTGCCAGCTTTTATCTACTTTTTCCATTATAGAAAGCAAGATACAATAAAAACTTATTAAAAAAATCTTCAACTCACGTCTACACTAACCTTATTTCGATATGTCTTGTTTGCAATATCGATCTTCTTTTGGAGAAAGGCAGCTGCGAGGTATCCGACAACATAAGGTTTGCGTGTGCAGTTCATGGCGGCAACATAAAGTGCGTCTTCGCCTCGATTGTTGAGCATCGTCAGGGCGCCGTCTATCGTTCCAAGACGCTCGACCAGAGGTACCAGGTAGGCCAGCTTTTTCTCAAGCTCCACTGGATTGCCCACGAGACACATGAGCATCCTGAGAAAAGACATGATTTTACTATGCAATTACGGTCTTTTATCAAATTTGGATATAAATGGTTTTTTTAAGGCTTAAAATTTTTATCGCCAAGAATAATTAAATAAAACTGAAATAGATTAATAGTATCTCATTAGAAGAAGCTATGATCTGTGTCGCAATGTGGAAAAGCCAAAGCGTTGCGCGACCAGCAAGTAATTTTCAACAAAAAGAAAAGAAAAGTGTAACTCGTCTCGAGGGAAATTCCTTTGAGATCTCGGAGGCTTAATACGCCGAGCCTCCGCGCTCCGCTTTACGAAACGGCATTGATGTCAAGAAAATTTCTCGGCTCAAAGGCGACTCTTGGCTTTAATCAAAACGGGTATATATATCTTTAAAGCTGCCCAAGAATTTCTCTCACTCTCTCGGCAAAAATATTTGTGTCAATGCATGAATTCATTAGCCATAACAGTTTCGCATTAAATATCATTAACGAAATTTCTCTGATAAAGAGAATGGTTGTACGCGAATTAATGCGTATATTAAATTATCGATTATATTTTTCATGCGTCCATGTGCATTATTCGTAAATTCGTGCACCTCGTCACGCGCCGTGTCAACAACAATGAATATGAGGAATATCGATCGAATTCGATATTACCATCAATTGAAGAAAACAACAACTTTAAGAGCGCAAGAAAACATTATATGACGAAAATCATGGTATACATATACATAGGTATTTATAAATTATCGTTATTCGCACGCAGGGACAGAATAAACTTCTCAAAAGAAGCGATTGTTTTCGCCGACGTGAGTGAATATTGAGTGTGGCATCAGAATGCGATTATATCTAAATCTATTAAAAACTTATGTATAGTATGGACACATTATCAATGCTAAAAACGAATCTTTAGAGGTTTATTATTGTGTATTACCCGCATTGTCCAACAAATTCCGCTAATACCCCAATGCGGGGGTAGCAAATATTGAACGAGCAATTTCCCAAAGACACCCGGAAAATGAAGCACTACCCAATCGATCGCTCTCGTGTTTACACTCGAGCTAAAGGCTACAAGAGGCAACATAGTATATATACACATAAAAGACTCACGTGTCACCGTCAGTATCGGTATGAGTGAGAGTCTGCATCGGCTTCTTCAGAAGTTCCGTCATCGCCTTCTGAACAGCTTCGGGACTCGTGCTTTCCTTCAGTCTCTCGCTCGCCCGTGTCTTGGGTAAGTTCAGGGAGGGCCATGGAGCTAAGCGCGTTTCCACCAGACAGCCTCCGCTGTGAGTCTTGTTTGTACTGTGATTCGAGCTGTCGAAGAAATTCGTTTTCTTTAGACTCTATTATAGATATATACCGATGCGTTTTAAAGCTAGAGCAATTATTTCATTGCGTGATCGGTATAATTGGCCGATAGCGCAGTATCAATATAGACCGTGTACAATTTTGATTATACTTCTTTTCCCGTTGCGTAATTTTAGGGGACGACATTGTAATTTGGTAAACACAATTATATTTTATGAATGCATAAAAAAAATGAACAGTGTGGAAAACTAGTTTTTGTAGTAGCATTGAAAATAATGTCAAGCGTCGGTGTTGTAACATTTTTCAATTTTTTTTGTTCTCTCCAGACACACGGAATCGTAATATATAGAGAGTCCGATGAAATTGGGTTATTCATAGTATATAATTATCTAAAGCTGACCGAGGCTTTCTTTATCTTTGACAGATTAATTTTCGGCCAGTCATTGTGTACGTTTTGTATTTACAAATAATACCGATCGCTTACGCAACGAAGCTTCTAGAATATTCCGAAGGCTGAAATCGCGATAGTAAAAACGTACTTTGTCATGTATACCAGCGATGAATAATCCACACAGATGCATTTTATCGAGCAAAACGCACAGCGGTATTATTCAACTTCTAATTTTACGATACAAAACTTTCCAGCCGCATCTTTCAAAGTACCCACCTCTTTGATCGTTGAGAATTGTAAGACGTGACTGTTTCCGGTATCTGGAACTCACTGAAACTACTTCCGGCGCAATTCGAACTGTTTATCATGGGACTCGTTTCCGTGTAATTCTTCCACGAGTTTGTCCTCGCGTCTATACTCGTCGACGCGTAGTGCATGTTTTCCAGGCTTCCCATCGCCTTGTTCATTTGCAGACACTGCTGTTGCTGGTACACCTGTGGGAAAAACAAAAAAATCATGAATCCTCTATATCGTACTACACTTTTGGTCATTTCTCTGATCAATAAGCGAGTCTCTCACCGTCTGCTGTTGAGGCCTCAGTGAAGTACTGTTGCCCTGCTGCTGCTGGTCTGTCTGCGAACAAGTGCCCTCGTTGTTTCTCCAGGCTTCGTTGCTGCTGCTACTGCTGTATCCAGAGGTGGTGGAATTCGACCTGGCGTCAGTCTGGCATCTGTTCTCCTGAGCTCCCATTGTCTGGTCACCACCAACGAATTTCAGCAACGTCTTCGTCAGATCGTCGTTTGGATCGTGGTTCTCCATGTAGCTCGACGACGAGTTGTTCGGTTGCGTTATCTGAAGGTTACTGCTGGTCGTCATCTTGTAGTTGCTGCTGCTACAACTGGGCGAAGTGGTGTAGTTGTTCTCGCTGCAACTAGGAGTAGTCGTGGTTCCACAGTTTGGGACAACCTGCATGTCGCAACATGACTGGACCTCTTTGATCTGCTCGCAGTCGCTGCGGATGAGCTCCTCGACGAGCTGCAGTTGAAACTCTCGGCTTTCATTGACGATCGTGTCCGAGGACTCGAAGCTGCTCTGGTACACCGGCAATTGGGATAACATGTGGTTACCCAGTTGTTCCTCCAGTTGCTGCTCCAGAGGATTCTGGTAATTCGCCGGACTCGGGGTCTCGCAGTAGGAATGCGACGACGAGGACGACGATGACGGTCTCTGGAGGTAGCGGAAGTTCTGTGGTGAGACCTGCGGCAAATAGTATTGATAATATTGATTAGGATCCATTTTTAGATAGATGCTTCACGCAGTGTATAGACGCTGCGATTGCACGGATTTTCGAGCGATTCGACGCTGTATTTATATAGCCTGTGAAAGTTATTTGTTTATGTTCCCTAAGCAGTTATTGACGGTTGACAGCTGAGGAACTATTTACCCTCGATTTTCCTTACTTTTATTTTGCACCTATGGTGACATCGGATTATAGTTGATGATTGATTTGATTCGTCGACAATATTCTAAAGACTATAGAGATCTATTCAAAATCTCATACCAAACAGCTCGGTCGTATCGATAAGAGATACATCTCGTACACACTACTTTATTATTATCACACACGGGCGTCAAGTTCACTAAGCACCAAAAACAGAGTCATCCACACCTCTAATACCAGCAGTACAAAAACACTGAAGCAACAAGTCTCTGCCATCCACAGAACTGTTGTGGGTGAAATAGGAAAGGAAACGGAAGCGAGACTAACTCAGGCTATCGCACTCAGAATCGAGGAACATCGGTCTCGGAAAGTCCAGCCGTAGTTATATATCCGAAAAGTGCGTGTGACAAAGGAACGAAAGAGAGAGGAGTAATGACTGGCGGTAGGAATCCCATTGCGGTTTTGTTGTATGCGTTTCCCGGAAATTGGCGAGCGCACATTCACTGACGTATCCCCGCGAGGCGTCGCGAAAGAGAAGTCTGGACGAATCGAATTGACTCTTAAATTGTGTTGTCGAGAGATATTATATTTATACTTAACGGATTATTAACGTCATTATATGTTTGCCGTTTAGCTTCGAGGGAAGAATGGAGATGACGAGGTTTGCTCGCAAATATGATGGCTTCTTTGTGGGCAGGTCGGGATGTGGCAACGGCGATTTGTTGATATTGCGATAATGTTTCCGCAAGAATTGATGAGCCTGAATAAAGAAATCTCTACAAACTCTTATACTTCTGCTGAAGCTTCGTTAAATATTTACGTGTAAGAAGATAGGATTGTTCTGGGATTTGCAAAGTTTACACAATTATACACTTCAGCTATCGATATGTATGTGTTTGCTATAATTGTAGATTTATTGTGATTCATTCATTGTGACATGCGAATACATCAATTCAATTACGGTATCAATTAACTTTAGTTCGATCGAAAATATTACCATAACCGTTTTAAAATTCTTAAGCCATAGCTGTGCATACATTAACTTGAAATATCTTTGTTTTTTTTAATAAATGCAAGAGAGTTTAAATATAGACTTAGTGCTTTGCGTTGAGGTGAATATAATATTCAAATTATTCAATTTCGAGCCATGAAAATTCAACAGGATTTTTTGTGCATTGATTAGCCGGTACGAGACGATTCTTAATTTGTGAATCTAGATTGTTTTTACTCGGTAGTTCTGACTTTAATTAAAAGTGATTTTTAAAGCAGTCGTAGCTGCTAAGCATTATCAGCAATTTTTAAATTTAAAAAGTGCTGCGAATGTTATTTCTACTAGCTAAAAGAGTTTTCAACTATAACTTTACAAAAAAATGGGCATTGACCGGTCGTAAAGATTAGCCGTTCGCTGCTGTTTTATTATAAGCTATAAAAATCACCTGCGAAGCTATATTTTTTGTATTTAAATAATTTTGAGTTGCAAGGATCGAGTATTCATCAAATAAGAACATTAGAAAACGCAAAATCATCGTAGCAATTTCTTCGTAATTTATGATCAGTAACGCCGTTTTTGGAAAATAGTATTATTATTATTGCTGCTTGAAGTAGCAGCAGCGTTTGCCAACTTGTGTCTGCGCGTTCACATCTGTATGTTTGTAATTAGTGCTTTTTACTACCTACTCTAAGATAAACTACCCATAAATAAGCAGCTGTCTTGTATCAGCTATTTTCTTTATTAGTGACTAGTTACACTTAAGTAATAAGTAGGCATCAGCGCTCTACAGCATAATTAATCTGCACTGTGTGTCATGTCCACTTTTTACAACAAACTATTACTTTAATTCTAAAGGCTGATGTACACAGAATTTCTTGAAGTCTCTGAAATTTATGCAGCGTATTGCATCATCGGATAGAACCGATTCGAAGTATGTAAAAAAAATCGAGCATCAAGCCTCTCGAGAATTTGAAATTCATGCTTCAACGTAATCCTGAAAATTATCATCCTTTGCTTCACCGACTTCTCGTGGATTCCAGAATCGACCTTCCGGATAATACGAGAAAATTCAATCAAGTAAATTCCATCTACAGAAACCGGTTCGTATCCCACCTGACCAGTACCTATATTACAGTCCTCCAACCACAAACACACATATTTTAGCGTAATTCTCACCTGAGGTGACTCCATGCAAGGACTGCCCAAGACATTAAGAAAGGAGACTCCGCCGCATCCGTTGTTCGATCCAGGCGACTGGGCTCGACTGGACGAGCGACTGTCGGGTCTCGAGGCCGAAGTCGCGCAGTTGTTGTAACTACTAGCCGGCGAGTCTGGCCAGTTATCCGAGGCACATGCCATGGATGAAGAGGCTACACTGGCGCCGCTGTTGTATTCGGGTGTCCTGGACGCCTGGGCTGGCTGGAAACCACCGCGAGAGAGAATCTCCAGGAGGGACGTCTCTGAGTCACAGACTGTGATCGAGGGCACGAAACAGGTCGAACCGTTGCTTCGCTGACCTCCTGGTGACCACTGCTGCTGCCGCTGCTGTGGAGGCTGGATACCGAGAATGAGTTTTTTATTATGAAATTGGAATATCCCGCGCAATTGCTTTGTAGAGGTTTGTATAGGTTATTAGGCTAAACGTATAAGCTATGTATAGCTTTATCAATGTATGGTGTAATATTATTAGAATAATCGGTATTCCCAGATTTCGATTAATGATAAAGTTCATAACTGCAGCAAAAAATTATATCGATCTGACATAATCGAGCTCTAACAAGTTTTTTATAAAATATTCGTTTTAATCATCTCGTATATGCTATTTAAATTCTCCGCAGTTTTATGGAGGATGTATCTCGGTCTTTATAAGTTATTAGTGCGTATTTATTGCGGTCACTGACTGACGCTGACAATACTCTTATCGGACCGCAAATGCGGGCACTTTTCCCTGCGAAATATACTTTTTTAAAATGTCTACAAACCATATTTTACCTTCGGAATTCTATTTTTACATTCCTATCTCTCTCTCTCGTATAAATTAAATTTCTCACATTTTATACACTTATAAAAAAACGTTTTCTCGCGTTTTATTGATATAAATGGCTTATTAACATCTCGCAGCAGATGGCGCCACTATGAAATTCGATGAGCCACGCCGTAAATATTTTTCCTCGCCGTCATTTTAATGATGCTTACCGGCCTACACGCATCCCAAAGTGCTTTCGTTCCTTTTTTATAATCCGTGGTGTTTGCTCGAAGAGAGGGAAAGAGAACTAACCGATCGTCGGTAAAACACGATTCAATTTGTCTCGAACGCATCTAAATATAGATACGCAGGTTTATATCCTCCCAGCTCTGATGTGAATGTGGCTCCGATAAGCTTTCAAGGCTGAATGTGAACGTACTCTTTCGAAGAATGGCGTATCTTACGCACGAACTGCTAGCGTAATAATAATAATAATAATAATATTTGGATTTGCAGGAAAATATCGCGTCGCATCTGAGACCGCGCGAAATCGGCAGAATACTGGTTTGAGTACGTCATCCACCTACGTCGGTCGGAGAGAGGTTTTACACCGATGCACCTCGCGATCGTGGTCTTATCGCCTCTCGACAAAAGCAGGTTTATTTCTGGTGTGCTAAAAACAGAATCCCGAATCGTTTTCCTTTATTATGCACGCACTTATAGCGTACCGGTCTTCATCCGGTTTCCTTGAGCGATAAGAGTATAGATATATATATATATATATTCCCAAAAGCATCGACTTTACTCACCGAGTAGCCGGACGAAGTTCCGCCAAAGTCCGAGTGAACCGGCGAGAGGGAGTTGGTAACGGATCGGTCCTGACTCATCGAGTCCGACAGCTTGTCTAGGCAGAAGTCGATCTTCTCCCTGTACTCGCGATCGGTAAGGATAGCTTTGGCGCTTGTATCGTAATCGGTTGAATTCTCACTCGGCTGGTTCATGCTGGAACTCGGCCAGTTATGAACCGATGAGTCGACGTAGGGTTTCGTCCTATTTAGTGGATGAAGTTGTGGTCTGACAGGTCCACGTTCGATCAGACCCTCGTCGTCATCATCACTAATGTTTTCGTCGTCTGTCAATAACGGAACCCTCTTGTACAAGGCACTAGGATACTCTTCGTCGAACGACTGATGGGAGTCATCATTGGCGATGTTGTCGCCCTTGATGATCTTGATAGCCTGGACACTATTGATCAGGTCGTCCAGGTCACGGTTCTCAGGACTCGAGGAGTAATAGCTCGAGGGCGAACTGCTCAGACTCGAGGCCATATTGACGGCTTGAGTCGGGCTGCGCTTCTCGACTAAGTGCTGATCCAGAGGCTGGAGCAACGTTGACTTGGGCAAGTCGATCTTCTCCGCCATGCGGATCTTTGCCATGATCGAGACTGCTGCACTGGCTAAAGCGCTGTAATTAAAGCAAACGATTAGTATGCGATGGATTACGCACGAAGCTATGTATTACTATAATGCAGTCGGTAAGAATGTTTAATGGGACATTTCAATTCAAACGCATCATCACGCTGACATGTTGTGACATACTGACATATCGAGTACCTATACATATAGGTAAGTGTTTTCACTACAGGTGTAAGTATTCGATTAGCTGTGGCGCTAATCATTGACTATAATTGATTTCGTCATTTTAACTATTATAATGGTCGATAGGCGGCAACTATGTATAGCTTTTTTGCGTACGTCAGCTTTTGGTATTTACGATCATGTTATTGATAGCGAATATCTCAAAAACAACATTGAAATAGTCTCGGCACTTCCTCATAATTATTGTAATTCCTTTAATTGTACATTTGTATGCAACAATTTCCAGGCTTCGACACAATAACTGGTTTCGGCCAGTCGCTGCAATTCCTTTTATAAATATATATAATAACGAGTAATAATAACTTATCGACGAGGTGTGTTACAGCATATTTTCGGTGTAAAAATTCACGGGAAAAACTACTTTTTACTGCGTCGAGTGAAGATTAATAAAGATTTCAACGAATCTCTTGATAATTATAGCAGGTAATGATTTTTTTGCGACGAGCGCTATATTATCTCAAATTGAAGCTGGTTTGCGGCGAGAATCAGCAGCGCGTAGTTCACAGAAAATATGCGTCGTCGACGTATCCGTCACAATCATATAAAAATGCATCACGCACCGCAATTTCAGCCGGCGCAAAAAACGCTTTATAAATACACGTCGACGCGTCATTATCTCTTAACAATAATTTTACGATCTTTACGTTGTTTTCGATTTTTTTTTCTCTTCCAATACGACTTTTTGTCGGCTTCGATTACAGAAGCTCGTCAGTCTGGTATTCACGTGGCCGCAAAAAAATAAAATGCAACAAAGTGCTCGAATAACTTATCGCGTTTAGGTGTTCTCGACAGGCAAAATTGATGCCTCAGGGAAAATCAATGGGAATTGATATAACTTTTGGTGAAAAATGCGACACCAACTTTCGGCTTCGTTATCACTCGATTAGCCACTAAATACGTAAACACTCACACACCTATAAATAGTGTTGTAACGAGTACTTATAATATCGGCCGAGTGCTCATTGACGTCAATAGCGAAAACCGTTGAAGAACAATATTCCGAGCCTTGTGTGCGTGTATACGCGCGACAGCAAATGGTAATTTTCAGAAAAACCGAGGAATTCTCGCTAGACTAGGAAACACGTGCAGCAACTACACATTACTTAATCAATCAGCCGTTGGCTGCGCAAAGCCTTGATAAAGCGATCGGACGAGTGTAAGACGTAGGTTCGAGATGTAGCTTGTAGAACAACAAATTTTCTCGGATTATTAGTATAGCTAGATCGGAAGATTGAGTTCCGAGATTACCGAGTGATTATATTTTTTACATCTGCTTATTTAGTTTAGTGGCGCTTGCGTTTTGTTTATTTTTCTTTTCTTTTCCTGTTGCTGCCGCCGCCGCGCGAGTCACTTTGTTTACACGCCATTGTTTTCAATTTCTGTATATATATACGTAAAATATATATATCACCACTAACGAGAAGTTATAGTCGTCTAACTCCTCGAGATCCAAATTAAAAGTGCCAAGTGTCAAACTCACTGCAATCAATCGCGTTCCATCATACCGTCGAGTGTAAGGTGATCGACACTACTGGCGCCAAGTTTAAACTAATTTGTATTTATATGAGGAAAACGCTCGCCGCAAAGCTCACGCGTCAATACGACTTCCACAAATTCCGAGCCAGGGGAATCCCAGCATCGAATCCGTTTCCAGAATATCAAAAAGCTTCCCTTGCATGTACAAGAACGAGTATCAGCTGTTGCTCTACTTTTTTTTAACCACCAACCGAGATAGTGCAATTCTTCTTAATCTCTAATCAATTTCGCAATAGTGGGAATTCGCGATTTTAATATAGATCTATATAACCATATATATGTATACGTGTGTGCATAATATGTACGTATATTGATAGTCGCGACGACTTTGTTTCCCGGGAAGGAAAGGTCGCGGCGTTTACCATAAAATTATTATAACCGAATCAGGGATCTCGTAAATTCGATATAAATTTGTACTCATTTTCCTCTTATGTAGATTGTGACAGTTGAACTTTTTTTTCGAGGTTCATTTCACGTTTAGGCTTATTATGCTCATAATATTTCGATCGACGCTGGCGGATAATGTAAATTTAAATTACAAAAAAGGCTATTTATATATATGTGGTACGAGAGGACGTTGACCTACTTTGAGGAATTTAATAGTTCGCGAGAATCGTCGAAAGTATGCAATTTCGTCTATGAATTTATCTCAGAGAGATGATCTTATTTCGGCGATTTTATTTTTAACAGTATGATTTCATGAATTAGCTATCAATGATGATACACCTCTCCGGTATTATACACGAGCCTTGGGATGTCGAGTCATCTGTCAATCATCTTATTATACACGCGGAGGTTACTTTGTACCTTAAATCAAAATCCTATTCCAAGGTAGCCTCTATGAAAGAATCATCGACCGAATTAATAACCGACTAAATTTTTACGTTGATTTCATTGACTTATTATTTTATAATGAGAATTAATTGTAAAAAGTACCTACTCTTAACATTTTTTGTTTAAAATACTTCGAAAGACAGACCCCAAAAACCGAAGGGTAGGTAGTTTTCATAAAGGATTATGTCTATAGTTTTATTATTAAAAAATAAGCCAACATGAAAATCAACGTAAATATTTAGCACACTTGCCCGATAAAAGGGTAAAGATATTTTCCATTTATAAACGCAAGCTGTGAAAATAAACAATACAAGTATATAAATAAAAAATAATAGAAGCAAAGACAAATGTTGTTTTCGCGAGTGAAACATCTTGAAAAGATCAACGCTCCAGATGCGTAATAGGGTCGTAAATTAAAGCGATTATTATTCTCGTGTTTATTTTATCTTCTCACCTATTTTGTCGGCAGGTCGTCTTCAGCAGTGTTCCACTAACGTCCAATATTCGCGCCACCTCCACTGACTCGCACATTTCTGAAAATATACATCATACAGCCGAGCATTAGACATCGCCAGACAGCAGCATCGTTTCGTCATTAATTATAAGCTCAAATGTTTTCTGTCTGTAATATAATTCCACGCGAAATTAAAAATTCAAGCACGTGTCTTCTTTTTTCACGAACATAACGAGTTACGCGATAATGTATGCCTTTGATACGACGCGTATAAGCTTAGTATTTTATTTCGCGCGATATATAACCTTTTAATTTCAGCTGAGATAAAGATTCGTATATGTGTGAAAAAAATACTTGAAAAATTAGCCTATTATCAAAAACCAAACCGTCGCCGAGAAAAACAGCAAGTCTCTCGGCTAAAGTTAAAATGGATTTGTAAACTTTTGTCGTCGTCGCAGCTTACTTTGCATGCGATCTCTCGGCTGTTTTGAATGGTGGCATCGACGACGTTCTTTTATCATAATACTGTTTTGCTCGAGAATGTCTATACGACAACAAAGAAAGAATAAAACGTGTTGAGGCCGGTGCAGTATACATAGTCTATATACTTTCGAGAGCAAGTTGAGAGTATAGCGTATAATGGTAATGCTGCTAGACGAGAGTAACATGAATTGTAAATAAATGTTGCCTAATGCCATGAGCTTCATCTGTGAGGCTGATCTGTTTCCTCTCTGTCGATTTACCTTTTTTCAGAAAATTCTGGAGTTTTCGGTGCCCACGTGTATCGAAATAAATACAATATTGTTTTTGTACTAATTAAAAATAAAGTTAGAGATAAAAAGAAATATGTAATTAATCGCTCAGATCGTATCCCAAACGAGTCTGGACATTGTTGTTTTCCTTAGATAAACCGCGTTTTCGAAATTTCGAAATTCCAAACGGTCAAACGCGCGCTCATTTCAAATTCAATTCTCTCACGTTTATCGGTACTTATTTATTTGTTCAATAACGAGCGACTGAGCAAAAGAAAAAATATAAATTGATTGTGTGCTTAGTCATTGCGACACGCCAATGCTTTTCTTGACCTTATTAAAATACGATTAATCGTATTGGCTTTTTGGAGCATCGCATCGTCGCGACGAGCAACATCTGTGAAAATACGAATTTTTTCGTGGGCTACGCTTAAAAAAAATATTTTGTGTTTACGGCTACAATTATTCTCATTATTCATAGCTTTGTTTATAAACAATATTGCTTAATTGTTTTGTCGAGGCGGTTTCGTATCGAAATTTCCATACAGAGTCGCGTAATATAGTGTATTGTGGAGTTTTCCAGACAAGTATATACTGCAATCAAGCGAGTCGTTGGTGCACACAATTTTTTGTTGGCAAGTTGGTGAGCATTTATTGAATTTCACGTGACGAGAAACACCTATACTTTTGTTCGGGTTTGTATTCGGGCAAAAACGCGAAACTCGTGCATGCGTTACAAAAATAAAATTTTAAAGTCGCGGTAAACATCAGATGCCGACACGAGCTACTACGTGTCTTATACTGCGTATTTAATACTATAATAACCGGTTCTAAAAATAAATCAATATCTTCATATCCGACAGCTTACTTGTCCAAGTTAATTCACGAATTCATCAACATATTTCTTGTATATCGATCTTATTGTATACAGTTATTTAAAAAATTAGAAAAATCGCATCACAAATACACACATCACAGACACAGACACAGTGTATAATATAATATATATTGACTCAAATGTTTTAAGGTCGCGCCACTTTTTCATACAACTCTAACGCTTGATAAGCTTTATCACTCAGACGGAGTCGCGGATTATAATACAAGGTCCGAAAAAAAAGAAAATTCGCACTTGTCGAGCGTAAAACTAGTCCATCACTCGTAAAATAAGATGTCAATTACCAAAAAGAGAAAAACCAGTAGTCGTCATCAACACAATCGATCAATTCACACTCCAACTCACAGAGTCGACGACAATTCGCAATGATAACAAAAGCTTCTCGCCCGACACACCACGAGATACTCGCAAAAATACGCGAATCATTCGCGTCTCAAAAAAATAAATAATAAAAATGAATTCAAAAGAATCTCTCTGAAGAGAAAAATCCGAGAACGATCGAGAGCTGCGCGCGATCGATCTACGGCCTTCTCGCGACTGCCGTCTACTAATACTGATTGTGAATTCGATGCTCCGAAGATAGAGAGAGGGAGTGAGAGACACCCAGTGAGCGATAGAGATATAGGAGAGCCGTGCGTATATGCATGTATAATGAAGAGCCGCAGTAAACGTGTAAGCGTTATACGTATATATGTATTAATTGTGAACCGGTAAAACTTGTTTCTATCGTCTACGTGCGTAATCTCGAGCTCTATCGCTCTGTCTTTGTCGATTTTTGAAGTCTCTCTCGCTTTATTTGCAATTATGAGAGTAAACTTGCATTTTTCACGATTGACTCTCTGGTGTATAGGTATTTGCTGTGTTCGGATGGGGATTAATGTTCGCGAGAGTCTGTTTTTTTTACTGAGCGATTCCTGTTTCGAGAAACTCGATTAGTGCTTTCGCGAAATCATGGAAGGAGGTTTATAGTTTGGAAGCGAAATTTAATTAGGCCTGCAGTTTCGAGAATTTAATGCGAGAACCCGTTGGCGAGGCGTATTTTTGAGATTACAATTATCTCTTTATCGCTGCTGCTAATAACTTTGAAATGATTTATTATTTCAACGTCGATGCGATATCGCTGCGTGTATGATGTGTTTTTCGAGCTATTTATAGTTGAGATATATAGTTCGCCAGTAAGTTATGTAGTTTTGTTGGAAGACCTGCGTAATCGGTTTCGCTATTATGCAAATGACGTTGCTACTGTCATAAGTAGAAACTATCGAACTCTAAAAAGCAGGATCCGTAAGGAGTAGCTTCAAAAACGATCAAATTTAAATCCAATCATATTATACCGCTAATGCATACATCCATTTATTTACATATATGGATATCACTGACGCACATCGACTACATGATGTACCGCTATAATATATGCAGGAACTTCTAACGAACAGCTATAGTAGCTAATTTGTCATGAAATTGCTGCATATAGAGATATAACATATATCTCGGACTATTGTTCGATTTTTCAGATCACTTTTGACTTTTGTTACGTAAACCGAGTCATAATGTCAACGCTGTACAAGAGGTTCTCCTTTCCAACATTACAATGTCTCGGTGCATTAATAGTTAGTAATGAATAAATTGACATTTGCGTGTTGTGCAAATAACGATTAAGTTTTATGAAGGAATTTTATGTTTACATGTTTTACACATGATCTATATACCCAATCAATATAATATAGGTACAATGATACCGATGATATATATCTAACTATATAATACAGGGTCAATGTTACGCGTCAGTAAAACCAGCGAAAATTCGCCAACTCGTCTTACTGCATAATTTGCCCTGACAGTAGAAGTAACGCAGTCGATCAAGTTCTTACTTAATATGCGTGGGCATAAAAAAGTCAATGCCACTGGGAGTCTCTTTTTCTGATTTTATGTTGCCGTCTCCGCTGGTGACGTCAGTTACCAACAAAATTCGCAAAGTGTTATTTGCGAGTTTTTCTTGAGATTGAAAGACAGTATTTTAATCTTCGTCGGTATGTCGAAAACTACTCGATTTTAATTGCGATTTTATTGTTTATTCAAATTACGGATGACTATTTATATCCGCATTTAAATTTACCGCGCATTCGACATTCCGACTCAAGCACCTCTTCTTTCTGATTTTTATTCGATTTAGCTCTTCTGCAACGGCCGTATATTTGTACACTTGAGTGCGTTTCCGTATTGGGTCAGAATTAAATCTTTTCGATGTGTTGGACAGCCTGGCAAAGTGTCGACCCGAAAAACCTGTTTAAACCTGCTTCTTTCACGTCCGTTTCTTTTTATAAATAAATAATAATGACTGCGTTAAATAATTGTTTTGAATTGTTTAGAAATCTCTCTTGGCGATTTATTCTCAACGAGCGCACAATATTTACGAAATGAATTTTTACGATTTTAACTTTGAAGAAGTTTGATTATTTAATTTTTGCGTAGATAATAACAACCTTCTCACTGAATACCGGTCGCCGTTGTTGCTCGTTGTATAATTTATAAATATCAACATTATATAATTTATTATAAATACAAATAAGGTACTATTAAAAAGTTAATTCAAACCTATAACGATTATCCTAAATTACTTTCCTTGTATTACATTACGAGATTTTTATTTTCCTTATTATTCCTTATTATTTGCCATTATAGAGCCCCGATTTGGCCCCGTATAAAATCAAACGAGCACACGTAGTTATATAATATCCAATTATTCTCGTGTCGAGTAAGTAAACAACATTTCGGAGTTCGTTATCAGCCGAAATCCCACGTGTATAGGACATGCTTATCTCCATCTAATATGCTCTTGAATTTTTAGAGATTCCAGATCATGATACGACGTTTGTGGAACGTCAGCAATTCGGATGTCGTATCGATGTTTCGCATTATATATTACGTTTACGTTTGTTAATTAAAATCGTTTCGAGAGAATTGTGGATCGGTTTGTATAATACCGATCGTAATTCATCACGCAGCGCAGTATAACGATTAATCTACCATCTAATATTCCAGGTACTTATTCCGTGCATACATGCATTGCAAATATTTTGCTCGAATTTTCCGATCAAAATATTATCACACCAAATCGTAGAAATTCATGAAAAAAAAAATGTCAAACCACCGTTTATTCATAATACAGAGCCACAACAAGAGAGAAAGAGACACACAGCTCGCCAAGAATCTTGGCATCCGGATATTTTCGTTAGCTCATGTAACACTCAAGCTTTGCGCTCACTCCAAATTGACCATTGTAACTCAGTCAAGACGTATCAATCTTTTTCCCAACACACAGGCTCCACAAGCTGCTGCGGCGCTGCGCTTGCAACTCCTTCTAAATTCTCTGTTTACTCTGTTCGTCTCTTTCTCTCTTAATGTGTCTGTGGATTCTTCCGACAGACACACACAGACACACACGCGGTTTTCGCCGACGCGAATCGAGCTCTCGTCGGCGCGAAAGACCGAGAGTTAATTTTAGAAGCTACTATATACCGATGCAAACTTAGGTTGAAACAGAGAAAGAGAGCCGCAACAATTATATACAGAGACAGAGAGAAAGGAGGGACACGACGGCTTGTATCATTCGCTGGAAACGTGTATACGGCGGGAGTTTCAATTTTGGGAGAACGATTAAGTAGTCCGCGTGCGAGAGAAAGACGAAAGAAATCTACGTTATTTCCGTGCATCCGCGACAACACGCACAGGAGAGAGAATTTCAGGCGCGCGCGTGCATGTGGGATGAATGAAAGTTTTTATTGGGAGGAGGAGAGTTTTGTTGTGGTTGGGATAGTTATGAGATAGAATTATTTTTAGGAGGCAATTTTTATTTAGATTTGGGACGAAATTCGGGTGGTCGAGCAAAACTGGATAAATATAGTGGAATACTTTTGAATAATTAATTATAAGGAACTTGAAGTATAATTTTTCATAGTGCATGCTGATTTTTACACGACATATCCGGGCGGACTCGATGAAGCGTAGTAAAGTTGCAATAGCGGGAGATTTCGATATCAACGATTTAAAAAATGCTCGTGTCTTTTGACATTGACACGAGAGGGGACAAAAGGTTAAATGATTGTTTTCTTCGACAGCTCTCTCAGTGTATTACATGGAATAAGTGATCTTTACCGTGGCTTTCATTCGTATACTGGAAATATAGAATAGAGTTCGACATTGTAGAGTCCGTATTCGTGTTATCTTAGTTGTAAAACTTTAAACTGCTAGAGGTGTTTTATTAACAATTCAGTTTTCAGTCGTTTAGCACGATTATACTTGACGCGCACCAGAAACGATAAAACTTCGTCGAACCAAAAGTTTTTTGAAATTATCAAATGATATAGATACACCACATTCTCTTATATATGATATTACATAGCAAGTTCTTTATCCAAACAATGAAAAATCAGTTTCACCTTTCGAGCTCATCCGAGCGAGAGATAATGCATGATGAATAAATTTTTGTGAAGTTCGTCTTATCTTATACAATTATTTTACTGTTCTATTTGTCAAACACACAGCATTGTCTAAGCAAAACGACCCTGCAAACAGATCTCCTTATCATACTCGTCATCCGTCGTAATTAATTGCCGCAAAAAACAAAACACTATACAAAGTTTCTTTTTTTTCCTGGCACACAATTCGGCTAAAAAGCTTAGATAAGTAGATTTATTATAGCCTCCGCACACACATCGCGTGTAACTTATGACTTGGGTGAAAATTAATTGCTTCGACCGTCAAGGCGTTATATCAGCAGCGAGGTGAATAATGAAGAGGGTACTCATATAATTAAGCACAAAAAAAACGCGTACTTGTACTCGGTGTGCTTTTTATCAGTTACATATCCGCAGTGTCGCGGTCATGCTAACTCGTTACGGCTTGTGGACAAACATTGACTTAACAGTTTTTTTTTTCGCTTTCGCGAAACGCTAACTACTCTCGACACGATATAATATAACGAGACGGTGTCTCGACGAAGAGCATCTAATTCATCGGAGATAAATAAGCAGCTGCGATTATACCTGCGAGAATAGAATGTGTAACCTCATTTCTGAGATTAACGGCTCCGTCATCTGATTGTTTACCAAATAAAATGCGAAGCTGTCCGCTAAATTTAGAAGCAACTTATGCGACTGGTTTTATTAAGTTTTTAGAACTTGACATTTTAGGAGCTGCGAATAGTTATCAGGTGTGTTTAGTCCTCAGAACTATTTGAGTTCACAATACAAGTATTGACGGCGGAGTAATATATGTTAATTTTACGAAGTGCTCGCCGCGATATCTAAAAAAAGCAGTCCACTCCAGTTTGTTTGAGTGTATTACCTAATATTTATTCTTTCTCTTCGCATTAAACAAACAAACAAAATTAATAAGCACCGATAAGATGCGCGCACGCATTAAAAAAATCGTCAAACATTTAATGACACTGTGTCTCTCATCTCGTACGCTATGTGATTTTCTTCATCGTTTCATCCAAGGCCTCTGTATTTTTCGTGTATAAAAATTGAAACTTCGGCACAATCGGAGAGAAAGTTCCAGCGCCGCTTAATTTAGTGACGCGCATGGATACTTTAAAAACTTGAAAATTTGACGTAAAACGTTAATAACGAAATACTCACGTGCCGCGGATGCTCGATTTGACCTACATATTCACCAAATGGAATTGACATCACTCTATCGTGGTTATGATGCCTACGTGTCAAAACGAATTTTTGTTTCTTTCGCGCACGCATAAATACCGCATTTTTACGCATAATATGGTATTATACAATACTCGGTATCTCATCGAGACGCACAGCCTCAGTTAGATTACACCTCTAAAAACTTGTTTACACGCTGCGGGCTGACACGAGCGCGTCATCGTTGTCTAATCGCTCTTGTCGTTGATGTGTTAAAAGACGTTGTGTGCAGTGTATTGAGATGTTTGCTCACCTTCAGAATCCGTCGATCCGGCGCTTCAATCGAGCCAATCCATGCGACATCCAGTACAGTCGAAGAGAAAAAAAAACCGAGCAGAAGAATGGCACGTATGTGATGAAATCGTCACTCACACGATGTAAAACTATGTGTATATATACTTCGTCACTGTCACACAGAGTCACACTGATATACAAGAAAGCTGATGTCTCGGTCCCACACTCACTTCTTATCACGCGCCTTTGTAATAGGCCATCACGGAGCGCGGGCTGCAGTATAGCCCACACGCGGCCGGCATATCAGCCCGGGGCGCAGTGCGCATGCTCAGTAGATCCCCCCACCAGCGTGGCAGAGAGCGCAACTCTTGAACTCGTTCCTCTCTCTAGTCCCTCTCACTCTCGCTCTATCTCCCTCTTTCAACAGTTACGTGCGCGCAATATGAACGTGTTGTGTACAAGACAGGCTGTATACAGAAAAAGGAGAAGCAGCAGCACTACTATATTCACTATGTTGTCACGAGGTGCAACCACCGGTCTTCTCTCAACACAGCACCAAAAACTGACAGCGCGCGCACTTATTTGGTCATCAATCGATTTGATCGTGTACTATATATCTCACTTTATACGAGAGAGCGCACTGATCAACACTATAAGCCCGTTGATAGATTTATTGGGTTGGTCGTAGTATACTGAGATCGGTATCGATCGATAGTACGCTGTAGATCGGAGCGATTATCACGCGCGCACGCGCGTGTGTAGGTGACCGCACGTCACTGACAGCTGTTCTCTGTAGAGAAACACTTATAGTACAGTACATATGTACACAAGCGATGAGTACATGGTATACCTATATGTATAGATGCGTCGTGAAGTGTGCGCCGATCGCGACGACGGCGCGGCCAGTACTAAAGAGCGCCACAGCCGATCGCAGCCTCGAAGGCCTGCTACTCTGCACATCATCGTGTTGGTGCACGTACGTGTATTACTATATCTATATATATACAAACACGTACGTACGTACCGGCCGATCAGAGAGTGGAAAGCTGCCTGCTTGAGCGCGAGAGAGATAGGAATAAAACGAGCTCTGCGTGCACTTGCCGCTCGTGCGCGTGTGCCATATATATATATATATTCACGCTGTGTGCGCGTAGAAAAAAAGAAAGACGCTCGAGGACGCTCGCGAATTAAACGCGAAGAAACGAGAAATGTGCAAAAAAAGGAGGATTCGACGAGTCGACATTGAGGCCTTTTGGTGCGTTCACGCACGAGTCTCTATAGAGCGCCGGCCTTGATGCGAGTTGCGCGCTTCTATATCTCTCTCTTTCTCTCTCCCTCTCTCTCTCTCTCTCTCTCTCTCTCTCTCGCGATGCCTCAGCAGTTTTTGCTAATTTTAAGATGGGCAGATAGCTTGATTGGGTGTAGAGTGACGTTGCCGGCGAGATCTCGTTCGAAATTCAATTGTTGAGGTTATGTTTCCCGCGAAAAAAGAAACACACGACACAGTGTGTGCGTGTTAAAATGCACGCAGTGTTGACAAGTTGTTTTCAAAACTTTGCATACTAATTGGTATAGGTAAAAGAATCTGGATCTGTCGAGGTGTTTTTTGATTGTTTGAGCTGGTCACGACTTTTGCGATAACCGATAGCTTTTTTTAACACGTGGATTTATTTAAACAATATTTTGTACATTGACTTCTTGATAAATATGGCTCTGAAATAAATTATGAGTTTTTTTTAAATTTATCAACAGTGTACAGGACAAAT
>UCOJ01000613.1:0-80567 GCA_900474305.1 Cecidostiba fungosa
TATATATATATATATATCTGTCCCGAATCCTTAACGGTAAAGTGCAGCAAACATACTTTAAACAATCACATACGAGCAAGTGATACAATATATAATAAAATAAGACAATACAGTAGATAAAAGGTTTACTAATATGATATATCTCATTAATAGTTACTAATAAAAAATCGACTTACTATTACTTTGTTCAATGTTTTGAACGATACAAACATTTGAACTCGAAGTAGACGGAGTACTATGAACAGCTTGAGGCTCTTTATTTAAATTTTCTGCACCTGATGCTCTGGCTATTAGTGAGGTTGAAGGATCGATGGACTCGTTATTCGCTGCTATTAAATTAAAAAATGATGTAATATACATATAACAATAACTGTTCCGAAGTCTTAATGCAGTAAACATACTCTAAATAGCATACGAGGAAGCTGAACAGAATATAATAAAATAAAACCGTTTAGTAGTAAAAAAGTTTAAGATTTTCGTATAAACATTGATATACCTAATGCTATATCACATAAAGAATTTTCTTCAGCAACCACTAAAAATTGACTTACCTTCTTTAATGATTTGTACGTCAAAAATATTTAAATTAGAAGTACTAGGAACAGCTTGAGTCTCTTTATTCACAACCGTACAAAAGTCTGATATCTTTTGTAGCTTGGATATTTCTTTTTCCTTTTCTTCAACTTTTTTACGCTTATGCGCCCCACTTAGATATACACGTTTCATTTTGAGTTTTCACACTATGAACTATCGCTTAAAACAAAGATAAACGGTACGTCACAAATCACACGGACTTGCATTCAGTCGCAAGCAAAAGTAATGACAGGCGAAAGCTTGTTTTATAAACGATATACTCTGAGCTTGTTTAAACACGTATATGGAGCTTCCGCGCCGCATATAGCAGTCCAGTCGCGCATGCGCGCGCTACCAGAGCAGAGCACGCGGTAAATTTGAAAGTATTGAAAGACACTGGACAAACTTTACACGAAGATAATTTTAAACCGAACTTGAAATAATTCTAAACAGATATTTTTTACACAAATAAAATCTACAGATTTATTACGCAGAATGTTTTTATCTACACTATAGCAAATATCTTACTCTATGTAAAATCATTTCACAAATAATTTAGGGTTATTTTTAAATAAAATTTGTGTCTGGTGTCATTTGAAATAGTTGCTTATGTGCATAATTAAGTGATTATGATCTAAGCTTCTATAAAAGCGACTTACAACTATAGTGTTACGCTATAAGACTTAAGGTTTTGATATTCGAAAGGTTTAATTTATTCTACATTTATTGGGGGCCCCGTCGATACTTGGGCCTAGGGCCTCATACCTTGTAAAGACGGCACTGACGCGACTGCACAGCTGCGCGCCGCGAGATACTTACATATATACATATATACACACACGTATAGACCAGTATATATATATACGTATATACTTGCTCCTTTTATTTCGGATCGCTCTGCTGCCACGCTGTCTAGCTGAGACTACTAGTAGCCGTGGACTCGGCTGCTACTGGGTGCGGCGAGAGCGAAGCGCTCGTCGTTTTAGCCTCTTTGGCATTCCTTGAGAGTGTATATAGTATGGTCGAGCTGCTTTACCGGGCATTTGTCGCTCTGCCAATGCGCGCTGCGCGCTGAGAGTTTGCTCGCTTCGAGAGAAGAGTGCGCGATTTCTTTTGTATACTTAAAGCGACACTCTCGCACCTATTGGCTCGAGAAGCTTTTCGTTTTTTTTTTCACGACGATGCAGGGGATTAGTTTGATTGGTCTTCTGTTTTCCCAATAGATGTTTCAAAATGACAATTTCTGATACGCATAATTTTGCACATGTTTCTTTCAAATTCTATGTTCTCGGTATTTCTCAAAGATTGCACCAAATTGGCTTCTCAGAAAGGCAGAATTGAAAGCGTCCAACAGGCGACATACGATTTGAAAAAAAAAAAAGAATTCGCAACATTTCTTCGCTATTTTCCTGCCTCTCCGTTCCCTT
This sequence comes from Cecidostiba fungosa, assembly GCA_900474305.1. Lineage (NCBI taxonomy): Eukaryota > Metazoa > Arthropoda > Insecta > Hymenoptera > Pteromalidae > Cecidostiba > Cecidostiba fungosa. The sequence continues at coordinate 2,001 of UCOJ01000613.1, forward strand.
TTTGTACAACACACGCATATCTATATCTCCCGCCTCGACAGACACAATCAAGGCGGCCTGTGCTGCACAATACGCGTTCCGCATAAATTCCACCCAATTCGAATCGTTGCAGTGCAGGCGATATTCTCATATTTCTCACTTGAGCCGCGTGTAATTAATAACTTTACAAGGCTCTCGTCGCGCTTCTCATCTCTGTCTCTGCCGCTATCTTATACTCTCGCTTATTAATATTTCAGGATCGTCGTCGCTTGAGCTGAGGATCGACGACGACGTTTCTAGATCGCGTGTCTCCGCGCACTTGCGTGCGCTCCTCTATTATTTTTTTGTCTCGTTTCTGTTGGCTTTATTGGTTTTGCAGTTTATTGGTGTGATGAAAAAAGTGGTGTTATAGGAAATAAGTTGACAGTATTGCGTTATCTTGCGCCTGTCGATTTTCATTTTTTTTCGTGCATCACAATTATTGTATACTTTGGCAGATGGGATGAATTCAAAAACTCGCATGCAGTTTCACTTAATTTTAAATTGGAATACGATAAATATTAGAGGAATCAAATATCAGTCTTTATTACAATGCCAGTTATATGGTCTACTAATACGTATTTCTCACTCCTAGTATTTTATATACTTATCTGATATTTCATGCACTAGTATAAAAAGTTAACCTATGTCGATGCCCTAATTATGCATTTCTATACATATGCAGGCTTGTATGTATTGCTTGTAAAAAAAGTCTGACTAAGCTTGATGCGAAGCAGCGCCAATTGTGTACAGCACACTTTTGTTCAATACCTACGCAGGACTGAGTGAAAAATGCTATTATGGACCGCTATTATGTTTGCATTTTAGGCATGCTAGTGCTTATACAATTACCGAAAGAAAAAATATTTCTTAACAGTAGCTTGGAAATGCTTTGAGAAAAGGTCAAAGATAAACTACGATATTAGGTGAATTTAGTAAATATATTAATAAAATTATAACGTGTCAAAAAGCTCTAAACCACTTTAAACAAAACTTTTTCACATATAGGTATAAAGCAAACACAATCAACACATATAAACTGATGGTAACATTTTTTTAATAGTCAAAAAAGTGACATTTTTTTGTTCTGTATATTATTATATTAAATCGATAAATCAAAGTAAACAAGACTTAAAAATTTAAAGGCCCCTTTTACAAGAAGTAATAATTACCAGAATTGAGCCAATTATACTCTGCGATCAAAAATTATAGCCCAAAATGCTATGGAAGTATACTAAGGATGAAGACACAATACTATCTTTTTAAAAATTTTAATCAACTTTTGAGATATCCATTGTCTTTCTGTGTTAACACCTTAATCCTCGCCTATAAGTAATTGATCTGCAGCCTATTAAATCATCATCTACAAAAGTTTACTGTCAAGACACATCAGTAATCGACCAACCCAAAAGTGTTCTGATCAAGAACATTTAAAAAACATCCACTTACAATAAAAATCACCAGCATAAACTCCAACATCAAAGTGTTTCGTTTCCCGATGGACCTCACCATTCCTCCTCCTCCTCCTTTACTTCCCTCTATCCGCTCGTTAAGGCACCGGCAGCTTGGACTTCTCGGTAACGGACGAGATAAGCATCGCGTCGCACCTGCTCATTGTATATAAAGTCACTACTGCTGCTGCTGCTGTATATGCGATAGCGCGCGATGCGATGTGCCTAGAGCCGAAGGAGGCATCGATAATGCGCGACGCGCGGCGAATATGATGATGATTCGAGAAGCAGGGAGAAAGAGAGAGAAAGAACAGAATACGCGGTGACGCGCGAAGAGGCGGCCCTGAGACGGTTGAATGCACTCGAGCGAGTGACTATATAGTGATGCCGATGAGGATGGAGAACCAAGTTTGCTGTGATGCAGGTTTCAGGGATTTTCGAGTTTGTCTTCTCTCGTGATTTCTTGTTTTAATTTATTATAGGTTTTTGTTGAAGCATCTTGTTGATTTTTGTCAATTTTAAGAGTTTGGTAGAGTATTAGACTTTTATTGCCGTTTGCGTTGATAATATTTTTTAGGTAATACTTATAAGACTTTCTAGATCAAGATTTTCAAAGATATTATATTCTTAATCATTTTCGCATGCGGCCTCTCAACATTACCTTTTCATTTTTCAAAGAATATTTGAATATTTTATATATATATTACATAATCTCCAACACAAAACAGCTTCTTCTCTCAGGATTGATTAAAGTTCAAATAATAAGTGTAAACTTATGTAGTACCTATAAGAGATAGACGAAATCCGTCTCACGAGCTCGCCTGACTAAACACGACGTTTTACTACTCGCGACATCGAGCATCACAGAATAGAGAGACACACACTACTCTTGGAATCTTTCCAACATCTTCCGCAGCTTTTTAGATCAGTATAACTATAGTAACTCAATTTTACATATAATTCCAAACCCCCTATACACCCTTATACTTCATTAAATTTATCTGCAGACGGCTCTCACGCACGTGAAGCAAATATAAAAAGTATCCATCGCTTCAATACCGCAACAGCATAGAGTCCAGATACAGCAAATGAAAGACAAAAGCCATTCCACGCGATAAACTCCATTCCTCACTCGGCATATATATATCTCAAATCCCTCAAGATTCGACGAATGAAAAAAAAAAACTATCACCGACACAAAACGAGGTTACACCTCTGGCATTCAAAGTCACGTCTCTCGCCGATAAATAAACATCAACCTGACAATCCCCTCTGACTCAGTGCACGAACCTCTGCATTCCCTCGCATACAGAAAGAGCGAGAGAGAGACAGCCTGGCAGCAGCTCGGTGCCAAGCGGTCTACCGTCGAGAGTCGAGGCAAAAACTAGTCCAACAGGCTATATGTGTGTGTGTGTGCGGCCGCGCCTCGTTTCTCGCGCGGCTGAAAAATTCGCGAGTATAATATGAGCAAAAGGAAAAGGAGAGACCTGAATAAATTGCCTCAGATTAGCGGAGGATTTTCTCGGGGGGTTTATGGGAGGCGTGATTGCAACGCCGGGGAGTTTATGCCGCGAGCGCGAGAATGAAGTGCGCGTATGATGAATGCGAGGAGAGAAGAAGGGGGGAATTAATGGCGCGGACAGGTTCGACGATTTAAAATGGGGGAGAGGGTGAGCTTTGGTTTTTTGTTTTCAAGCTTTCTTTGTACTGCAATTGCATGCTTTTTATAAATAAAAATTTATAGGAAATTGGTTTGATAACAGTGTGTGAACGAGAGGTAAGTAATTTAATAGCTTTTTTTGGACACGATTTTACCATTTATGTTCATAATTTATTCGTCGATGTAATAAGAAAAATTTGGAAAAGGCATAGGATATTGTAGAGTCTGAGTGAGTTTTATTTTTGAGAAAAATGAAAATATGGAATAGTCTTAATTGTGTAACAGATGTCAGAATGAAGCTATACGCATTCGGTTAGAAATAAACTGTGAATGTATATTGTTAAACATATACTAGAGTGCGCGCGTGAAATTTCTGTAACCAATCTATACAATACATTAACAAATTTTAAACACCCGATACCTATCAAACACAAATCTGCGAAAAGTATACTGCATTTTCGCAATGAAACCTGATATATAAGAATTAAAAGGTTTCGCTTTTATACCGGATCGTAAAATTACAAATTTTAAAATAACGCGCGCGACAACTAGGACTTACGTAAAAACGTCAAAGTGTCGCTCATTTTCCCAAGTGAAAGTCCAGCAGAACGCGCGCGCGGCGTCGAGTTTTTCAAGAATATTAAAAAATATCTCAGTCAATTTTCTCGCACCTGAAAAAGCCGGACTATATAATACACGTAACTTTATATACGACCATCTTTAAGTCGAAACGCACAAACCTCTCGTTAACATATAATTGAAACGATCGCCGGAACAGTTTCATTATAGATCGGAAAACATCATAATTTCGTGTCCACAAGTCGCAAAAATGAAGATTCCAGTCAGCTCAGTCATGCCTGAAATCGAGAAGAATAAAGCTGCGAGAGGCTGATGCGCACGCAGCGGTTTATTTATAAACAATGCTGGCGATTGGCGTAAGTGGATCCCTCGATCAGGGCCGTGATACATAGGTAGCCTTTAATGCTTCATGCTCACCGCTGTGGTCGGGAAAAACATATTTTCTCGCTCGTTTGAAGGCACCGCCGCAATCGTCTACTCTTTCACGTCGCTCCAGAGGCGGAGGGGGACGTAAATTATCGTCGATTGCGCTTTACTTCGCGTGCTCTGGACTGTGAAACTGTCTATTGATACGTTTCTTCTTTTTTTTTTGTTTCTCGTCAACTTATAAGAGTGTTTTTAGTGCTCTCGTTTAGCATAATTTGGTTAATGATATAAGATGAAAATTAAAGTAAATTTCTGTAGTTCAACTCAATTTTTTCCAATCAAAATTAAGCTACTCGAGTTTCAATTAATTCCATCGTCACTTTGTTTAAATTTTTCTCAAATAAATCTATTTTGGAAGAAAACTTCAGTTTAGACATAGGTATTGCTGAAAATTCAGTCGTATATCGCATCACTTTAAATAAAAGTTACAATAGGATAAAAATTCATTGATTATTTTCGAAAAGACACGAATAATCGCATAATATACAGATGCACAAATATTTCTAGTGACGCATTATTTTGATTAGAAAAGCCATAAAAATTGCCGCAACAAAAACAAAGCAAACGCACGATTATATTAGTTCATTCACATTCCCATTGACAAACACGCGCACACCGTCTATATACCCATAAATAAAAGCAAAATAAGCCACACTAAATTACAATCAGCACAGCATCCGTCATTCGAGCATTTGAAATGTAAATTATACTCGTGGCAAGTATCACGAGCGCAGAGGATGTTGGCGCGATATCTGCGCACTTGCGCTCACTTTTTTTGCACCCCGATGCACACCTGCGCGCGTGTGCGCGCACACCATATTCACAAGTCAAAAACCTATTTATATATAGGTATGTACGAGGAAAAAAATCCAAATGGATTTTGCTCGAGTGTGAATTATTGAAATCGTCTAATTGAATTGATAATCGCGCGTGTGCTGTAATCGATTTTTTGAAACATTAGCTATACTATTCTGACACTAATGGATGTCATGCCTTTTTTTGCAAACACGATCTCTATGCATCTAATAGACACCTCGGGAAACTTGAAAATTATAAACAATTCTCGATGAAAATCCTCACTTAATACAAAAGAAATAATACCAGCAGCTCCGCTCTCGTCGCGAAAGCAAGGCTGCGTGCATTTTTCCTCGTCAACTCCTCTCCATCTCAGCTACATACGCAAGAAAATAAAAAGAAAGGTCTGATGAGAGAGAGAGAGAGAAATCACGCGAGAATCGCGGAGTCGATTCACGTGCGCGCGACTCGATAATGCTGAGTCAACTCGCGGTGCGCTGTTATAGAGTGAGCGGCGACGCGCAGTCTCGAGTGAGCGGCTGCAGTGTACTACATATATATATTTATATGCACGTGCGCACATTTGCCGCCGCTGCTGCTGCCGCCCTTGTTGTATATATTGCGCGAAGAAGCTCTGATTGATAGTTGGAGAACGGGTTTTGCACCTGATGTGGATTTTTTTAGACGTGATATGCTGATCATCAAAGCTGGAGTAGATTGAGATCTTTCGCTGATGATGCGCGCTTGCAGGAAGCCTGGGAATAATTAGGGGGAGGATTATTGAGCTGTTTTTTGTTTTTTATTTTTCGTGCGAGAACATTTCAAGGATAAAGTGTCGTATTCGTCGTATATATTTATATTGATGCTCCAAAAAGGTATAACTATAATGATATGAGGCACGCGCAAACTGTTAGGTGTTTATGTAAACTAATTTTTGAAAAAAACGTTAACTGTTTTGCTAATAATCATAAAAGAAAACCGCAAAACCCTAAGCAAGGACCGATATACTTCTCACAGTATATAGCGAGAGGGTTGAGTGTAATAATACAACATAAAAAACTGTCGCAGTAGCTCGAGATACACATATTTCACAATCAGAGAGCTCGCCGCGCTTTATTTACTCGCTCGCATCTAATGACGCACGTCGAAACGCGGCGGACTCGCTAAAAACGTCATAAATATGCTCCGAGTTGACTCTTGACGTTTCGATAAGTGGACGACGACGACAACGACGACGACGGCAGCCACGATAATATAGAGGCAGGAAAATATAGCAAAAGAGTCCTTCAACTCGCTGTGTGCAAAAGAAAGACGCGAGAGACATGTATAATATATAAAACGCGGAAATTTATATCGGCGGAGAAGAAAAGGTGCTGCTGATTTATCGGGACAGTTCGCCACTGTGTTATACATATTATACTGTATTATACAGCGCGATATTGCATCATTCGTGTTTTATTATTATATATATGCGTCGTGGTTGTATTTTTCAGGGATTTTAAATCACGTATATAAAATGCGTTCCTGGTATTAGCCGCGGCTATATATTAAAATGCGGGATTAGAGGAGGGATTGCAAAGTGGTTTTGTATGCAGTATAATATATGAAATGATGCTGCTCTCTCCGAGAAGATGTATTGAGATGTTGGTGGTATTTCAGGGGATGAGCGTAAACGTCGCGAAATTGCCTTTTTTGGTGTGCTGCTCATTCCGCACAATGTTGCGGAGGTGTAAATTTTAGTATATAGGTACGTATGCACATTATAAGCGGAAACTTTGTTTAGAGTTATGATACTGAACTCGTTATAACGAGCACGCTCGAAAATATATTTCTTTGATTTAATGCTGTAAAACGAAGGTACGAGATGAAAATGCTTATTTTCTCAGATCCTGCTACAATACTTAAATACTTTTAAAAGGAGAAAAAAAAATCGAATAGAAACAATTCTCCGTTTGATTCATTATTTCCTAATATATATAGACGCATCTATATGCGCGATTAAATTGCAACAATGTTTGATAGATTTCGTTCGACTATACTAAGACAAGTTCAAGATCATCCACACACGCAAAACATCGTTCTCAAGCATTTCCTGCCTGCGTTATAGACGATATAAAAAATCATTACGCAACATTGCAATTTAAGTATGACATCAGTTATATATTCGGTGTGTATGTATTATTGCTCGTAATATGCCAAGCTGCGAAAGATCGTGAACTCTGTACGCATATCGCCTCTTCTTCGAATTATTATCCATTGAACAAATTCATTGAGCAAGTGTCTTCTACGCGTTACAAATATACACGACAAAAATACGATGTCATAATGCTCTCGATTTTTATTCCGGTTTCGTATTTGACGCCTTAAGTTAATTTTAATGCGCGTTCGATATATATATGCAAGATTCGTTATTTGTTTTTTGCTCGATTGAACTTAAATCGATTTCAACGGAATGTACGTCTGTTTGAACATTCAAAAATATGTCAATGTTTTTAAGTTTGCAAAGTTTTGTTCTGTAGCGGTCGTATCGATTAGAAATGTTTACAGTAAAAGCTCTATGCTCACGCAGGAGCCGCGAAACAAACAGACGGACGTTATTTCGAGCTTACCGAAAGCAAACTGACTCACTCTACTCATGTGAATGGCTTGTTTGCTTGTGCTCTGATCCACTTGTTTAAATTTGTATTGACGTACGAAAATTGCCCGTGGGCTAATGCAATAATGACAGATTTTCTAAAAATAACTAATACATATGTGAGTAAGTCCCGCTACACATGGATGTTTATACTGTAAGAAAAACTATTTTTTTCTTTTTATGCTCTTCTCGTTTTACCAAATTCATTGTCCTGTATCTATACTCAAAGACACTATACCAGTCATTTTTGAAGGACCCCGGAGTTATAATGATATACGCGCATTTTTCAAAAGAAACTTAATTAAATTGCCCTTTCCGTAAAAGGGTAAAAATGTTTTCGCCTTCAATATTCACTTCCCCGCACCTTGAAATCAGAAGCCTTGAGAACAACCAAACCTCTTCCTTTGTTCTCCACCGAATTTTTTTCGCATCACATCGACCCCCATATTTCTCTCTGACGCAGATTCGTGGGAATTCACTTCCGAGAAACTCAACGTTTGTTCAACGCTCGTGAATTAAGCATAAATTCTATGTATACCCAAACTATAGCCCCATCACTTTTTCTTCCGACATATATGCCACGGTACACGAGAGTTGCTCTATAATTACATAAAGAATAATCGAGCAAGTCACTCGCATTACTTGTCCTGCGGTGACATCGCTTCGTTTTCTCTCGCTGTATAGGCTGCTGACTCATGCGGTGATTTTTTTTTCTCTTTTCATATAACTGGGGTGTTTCGCGACGGACATATTGTATACCGAAAGGAGAATTTTCTTGACGTCGATGGTTTATTAATCATACGTTATGTTGTTACTTGTATAAGGAAATTGAGGTATGATTCAAAACCCTTTCGAAGTACCGAACGTCCAGTGAAAGTATATTAAACGTCAAAGTGTAAATGAGAAGGTTAACGCTCTTACAGATTGATATACTCGCGCATTCCCCCGTAATTGGCATTCAGTATCAATTCAATGAAAGTTCATTGCTTGCCGCATAAATCTCCACTAATTTGTCATGAGCCGAACCTTTTTCATAAATTTCATGGACGCGATTAAACCAGATACATCTAGTGTACTGTCTACAAATAATACTGCCTTGACCAATTTCAATGTCGAACCTTAAGTTCACGACCATATCGAAAATGACCAATTATGTTGTCAAAACGAGGTCAAGTCAAGCTGAAATATCAGATTGTACCAGAATGATTGTTACGAAGTTCGAGTAATCTGTATAGACGCAGTGTGCTTATGTAGATAAGACTATTTGATTGTAAAAAGGAAACTCGACTGCAGACTGATAATTTATCAAACGTATGCTCTTAAAGTGATTTTAACTCGCTCAATCTTCGCTTTGAATAGTCACGATTTGACTAGACTAAATTTTTTTTCCTACTGGGGTTGCTATTTTTATCGATGATTTCATTGAACTCTTATCATAACTTTTAATAATGCAAAGATGCGTGATATGTTTAAATATTCAGTTGACTATAATTTAGATCTAATTTGCAAGGCTGATTACTTTACTTGATAAAACTTGACACTTTGTTTCTCCATTTTGAATTCGGAAAAAGAATTCTTCTGTTCATTTATCGATCTTTTTTTTGTTGAAAATTTGCACGTTCTGAAAAAGACCTTAATATTTTTAAAAATCTTCCTTGCAAAGAATATCATTTTGAATATTAAATGGCAGCTTTATGGCAAAATATCTTTTAAAATTAAAAATAAACGTGCAATCACATCGAATACTTACCACGGTTTTTCATATTCATTCGACAAGGTTTTGAATTCTTTAGAATTTGATCAATAATTTGAGTATGAAATTTAATTTTTTCTTGATTAATACAATACTATATAATACTTTCGATTGTAAGTACAACATCGTATACATGTTTCCATACAAATACACATGGTGGTACATTGGAACATAGTTTGCTGACAAATTCTGAAATGCTTTGGCCTTACATAAAACACTTTATTACAATAAAAAATTTAAATCGTTGAGAGAAATAAAATAAATAAAGCCTTTGTGCCAATAAATTAAAATTACTGCTATATATCCCTTAATCCTCTAAAATATATAGAGTATTCGTTATTTTGTTTTATGTAGCATTTTGCACAACATTATTATCAAAAAGAAATGACGCAGTAATTATCTTTTTTAAATTATAGATTTTGTTGATTCCTGTTTTACTATAACCGTATCCGTTCTTTTTATTAACACAAATCAATACTAACAATCGAACCTATACAGAATTATGCACAACTAAGCAGCCACTGCAGTAGTAGCAGGTCTGTTATACCTATAATTTCCTCTCACTTTTTAACGAGAAAATATACGGCTCGCAGCGAGCTTCGTAAAAGTGCGACGAGGACTTAATCTGTTGCGCATGGGTAGTATATATATGTGAAGGAGAGCGAACGCATGAGCGTCCAATATAAATTGCGCGAGAGAATTGAAGGCGTCCAATCGAGATCGAACGTTTTGATTATTGCCGCCGCCGCAGCATTTTTTTTTCTTTCTCTCCTTCTTCTCGCGATGCTGCTCCTTTTCCACTTCATTGCAGGTTACTGGGAATCGTGACGTACGCAGCTACTGCGTGGATATAATGCTCGGAAACTTCTGCTCTATTTTTGTACGATGATATGCGTTGTGTGAATTTCAATGTTTTTGGTTTTTGTTCAGTGGAATTTATATTATACGGATGTATTAAGGGATTTTCTTTTATGTGATATTCTATGTGATGAAACTTGACTGGTTGTGCAGTTTTAGAATGTAATAAAGTTTGAATGATGTTCTTATCAGGCAATCCTAAATACTTGCTATATAAATTTTATCTTTATGCAGTCTTTTATCAAATTCACCTACAGCCAATTTTTTTAGTACATATATAAGAATAAGAAATATAAATTATGATTGCTAATTATTTTTATTTTTTTATTCAAAAGTGTTTCATACCCGCTATTAATTTATAAAATAAAAGTTCTCAAAATCCAACAATTTACTATAATATAACCTCATGAATTCAACTGCGCAACACGCACGTGTCCACCCCTATATCATTCTTAAGGGGCTCCGAAAGTCAATTCAAATTCAGATTTCGCGCCACAAAATAGCAGACGACGAAAGGTACTAATTTGCTTATTATACGATAAACTACGACATATTTGCACTCCCTAATTTAATTATCTATCATTTTACAAAGTTTAAAGTTTATAAGCAAATTAGTATCTTTTGTCGTCTGTTATTTTGTGGCGCGAAATCTAGATTTGAATTGACTTTCGGACCCCCTTAAGGAATGATCCATCGCTCGAAAAAAATCTTCCAACCGAAATCCATCAGTACTCTTCCGTCACCCATATACGTCAGTCGAATTCTCGAAACCCAAATGAAAAAAGGTCGCCTAAAAAAAAACCAGCTGACATTTGTCATTTCAGAGAACAACGAGCTTCAATGGACTGTCCCATGCTGCGAAATGTCCTCGTGTCCCAGTTGACACCAGGGAAAACCAGAAACGATGATCATCCGACTTTTGGCGTATCAGGCTTGCTGCTGAGCGACGGCTGGATTCTCAGTCATGGCTCACTACTGTCGCCCAATTTTTTCGAGACGGGACCACATGACATCCGCGACTTTCTTCTCGCCGTGCAGAAGGAATTTGAGAGAGATGTTGTTGCTGTTCCACAAGCTGTGGCTGAAACTATGAGGTTTAGGATCCAATACAAAGAAAGAGACGGCCATGGAGTGTCCATAAGGTTTCTGTATTTTTAATTGTATTATAGGATATTTTTTGCGAAAAAAGCAAATAGGAGAATGAAATTTTTCGTGAATTGACACGAAGAGAAGTTGAAGAAATTTGTTATTTTATTTCATTTATTATTAAAAATAATTACAACATTCTCATTTGAAGTATATTCGAAAAAAATATAACGATAATAATAAAAAAACTATGTTAAATACATCTATGACGCGAGAGTAAAAAAACCGTTGCAGCAGTAGCTTCCTTCAAACTAATTTATCGTTCCTATAAGTAATACATTGCTCAGGTATAACAAAATATGTTAACTAAAATTCGAAAATGCGAAGCAGTAAGATCACACTCTCTCAAGAGAGTATATAACGTAACAAAAGAGAGGTAAAAAAAAATTCAAGAAAGAACATGTAGGTATACACATACAAGAAATTATTCAACTAACTATGATATTATTTCAATTTATCCTTAAAATAAACAATACAAAGAAAACATTGCCTTATCTTATTCAGATCGCCAAAGAGAATCATAGAAAAAGATTGTTCGCTGAGGGTTGTGTGGCGATGTCCATTGCTGCGCCGAACATTCAACGATCTACTGTTCTCTTGGAGTTTCGAGAAAATCTCCAAATTCGACAAGTCAGTTTTATCCCTTTTTCTTTTGCTGAGGGTGGACGAAACCTCGAAAATAAGGGATGACGACACGACCGATGGTAGAAGAATTTTAAAGTACGTAGAGTAACTTTTTAGTATAACTTTGAATTAACGATAATAAATCTCCTCTCGTACACCAATGACTCAATATTCCAAGAATGATAATCGAGTTCAGCAAAAAATACACGAATACGACAGTTGCTGCTTGATAGAACCTATTAGAATCCATGATTCACACATAATTGTTATACTTTCTCCTTTCGACGCCTTATTATAAGCAGCGAAAACTAGTTCGCATCTAATAAATTTCATTACAGTGAATTCTACACGAAGTATTTCGGCCCATCACTGCGTTCTTTACAACTGACGCGAGGAGCATCGGTAGAGATCGAATCGGCGCCTTTCGGGAACGCCGTGTTCATGGACTCGTTATCAAGGGGCATCGTGAGTAATATTTTGGGCGAACAGGACTGCGTTATTTTGACCGATGCTAATGCTGTGCCCGGATGCGAGGGTTCACCCGTTTACCTCGTCGATGACAAGTAATGTATTTCTTTATCTAGATATATATATATACTTATGTATAATTTTATTATCACTAAAATATTCTACGCATGAATTTAACACTTTTATTATAATATAAATGACAATATAACGTTAGCCGAAAACAAACCAATTCTGGCACGTTTAATATATACGTGTACACAATATACCGGATGTCCCCAAAAGAAAAGTATAAAACGAAAAGGCAACAATAAACGGCGCAATACTATGTCAGCTTAATTGGCTGTGTATCCCCCGTACAGGTCTCCGGGCGGTCGGTATCGGCGAATTTGCGGCTTGGTGATCGCGCCTTTGAGCTGGTGCCGCGGCGAGTGGGTCGACTACACGTTCGCCGCGAATTTACAGGCCTGTCTGAGGAAAATACTGAGGGCCCCGGACAAAGACTACATCGCCGATGCGCTAACGAGCCCAAGACCTTCGATGCTGATGCCAGGTGACCCGCTTTGAGATTGTTGTTGTGTATTATTCGTATATACGAGATTCTATAATATACTGCTTGCCTTTTTCGGGCTTTTTTCGTATACACGATTAAGTTATTATTATATTTGTAAAGGAAAATTAATTCTAGATAGTTTTTATGAATTGTCCTGTGCAACATATGTCAGTAATATTTACATTATTATTAAATTTTCAGATCTACTCGACAAAAGCGTAATCGTTGTAAAATGCGGCTCGGGTTGGGGTACCGGTGTCGTCGTTGACGTGCCCACCGGTACTGTTCTCACATGTTCTCACGTGGTTCGAGAGGCAAGTATTCACAAGAGTTATAATGCATTGTTGACTATTATAATAATAAAGAATAAATGAATTAGACGCCAGGGAGCAGGATAAAGGTGATCTTGGGTGACAAGCAGGACTGGGCCCGTTTGGTCTACAGAACGCGCGATGGTCAGCCTTTCGATGTTGCTGTGTTGAGACTGGAAAGAAAGCATGAAAACTTGAGATCTTTGCCTCTTGCTTCTGAAATGCCTCATCGAGGTAATGCATACATTAAGTTGTCCGATGTAACTCATAGTATATATGTCACACGCATGAAGTTCTTTCTGTGCAGATTTACCGATATTTTTACAAATAGTTACAAATTTTTCAGTACAAACCCTATTGAAAATATATACCTCTTAAGAGATGTCCTGGAAAAAAAATTGTTGCATATTTACTTGAGTATATTTAAAACCTCCCGTCGCACTCTTGACACGGAAGAAAAATTTGAAAATCCAAGCGGAGCTCCGAATAACACTCAAGATAAAACATCCCATTTCAGCGTTTTATAAATTCAATAAAAAATCTTGGCATAAAATTTAAAATAACTTTTACATAAGCGCAACATCTCGCGGCATTAGATTAAAAATTCAAATCACCCCATTAAAAAGAAACGCGCAATAGAAAGGATCGAGCAACGTCATTGTATACCTATACAACTCGAAGACAAAGGCTGTCTCTCTCTCGCGAAAGAGAGTCGCAGCTATTCAATTCACTCGGCGATGAACTCATCGCGCGTCGCGCATCGTTTGACGCTCATTGAGATCGAGAGCAGTGCGGGACATAATACCCTGCAGTCACGGGTAGGCGGAATGCGCGGTGAAATGAAGAGAAAAAGAAGAAGCAGACGGGGAAATTGGCTGATGTAGCCGCGCGTGTAAGACGTGTGTTTCTACTGATGTGTCTTATAATACGACGCGCGGGCTTTAATCGAGGACTCGGAAGGACCGCGGAATATGCTGTGCACTCTTATATAGGTGTCGTTATGGTGCGACGATCAAAAGTTGTTTGCCGGAGTTTACTGCGCTGCAATTCGCTAACTTTTATGGCTATAGTGACGCACGCACGAGCTTTCCTCCAAGTTTGTTCGATGATCAAGTTATAAATGAAATTTCGTTACACACGTGCGAAACTCTTTTTATATCTTATTATATACTATAAACACGCACGCGTTATATAGTTCATCTAAAAGCCAAGTGCAGCTGAAATGAAACCGGTTATACATATCTGATAAGAGAATTATACTTGTGGCTCTTTTAAATTTATTATCATATTACTAGATGTTTTTAAAACTGATTTTACTACTTTATAAAGTAGTGATATACAAATATAAATTTTGTATATGAAGAAACTTTTGTAAGTCGCTATAAACGAGTAAGGAAACTAATTTTGGCTCTGCTGAAGAAAAACAAATAGAATTTTTTAATTCGAACCATAAGAAACAATTGAACGTTAGCTTCTAGCTAGAATAATAACTTATAGTTGTGAATATTTTACTTTGTAAAGGTGATTAACAAAACGATTTCCTTTTTCAGATAATTAAACATTATTTATAGTAACAGTTGTTTTTTTAATACAATTAACAACGGATACATATTCCAACAGGAGCATCAGTCCTAACAGCAGGCTACCCCTTCTTCTCATCGTCACCAGCGAGTTACAGTCGCGGAGTCATCTCCCGCCTCACTCCCTGTATGCTCCAGACGACCTGTTGCGTTCAGAGCGGCGCCAGCGGTGGTCCTGTCATCTGTTGCACCAGTGGACGGATGTTGGGCCTCATCGTGTCCAACGCCGTGTCCACTGCTAGCGAAAGTGCGGCTACAGCTCTCTATCCCAGGTTTAACATGGCTATACCTGCGAGTGTCATTCGGAGACCGATTCTCGAGTATGTCGAGACTGGAGGTGAGATTTTAGAAACCGTTAATTTTGACCAAAAAAGTTGTGTCGTTACGATAAAAATTAGTATTCATTTCTTTCATGGCAAATTGAACAGTTATTTCTCAAAATACATACAAAAGGTGACATTCACGAATCTTTTAGGCGCCAATATAGGTCAATTTTCGTTATTTTTTTATATAACTTTTCTTGTGATGATAGATTAAAAATATCGGGCTCGTAATATGTTTTATAGAACATAAAAGTACGTCAAATCACATTGGTGAAGTTGCACTATTTGTCGCTGGTAGCCGGGAACGCAAAAGTAACCATACTGGGCAACTCTTCTCTATATATATTAGGTTTTTAAAAGACATAATGTATACCAAATTTCTGAGAAGAGCGACTGGTACAGAATCCCTCATAGTTACCAAAATAGGATAATTGGTTTGATGGATGAGAAGCATTTTGAATAATTGTAATTCCTGTTACTTTTATATTGCGCAGAAAAATATAATTGGTTGACACGCTGATTATTCATGATTATCAAATAGTTTCTATATTAAAAAGCTAACGAACGGAAATAAATCTTAATTTGATTCAATGACTCATTTTATAGCTCGTAAATTAATTCATACTGTTATTACGTGCGAATTTAAGCTCATAGCAATTCATGAATGCCTGCCAACTGGTTATACCACAAAGATTTAAATAATCTTACGTTTTTATTGTGCACAATAAAATGATGTAAGGCCAATAATTGCACCAATAATTTTCACTCACATGCAGAGAGAGCAGCAAGAAAGTTCGATCATAAACGCTTGATGCAAAACGAGTTGCACTTTTATTGTATTTCAGACGCAAGGTGTCTGGAAAGTCTCTCTAGCAGCGATCCTGCGGTTCAGGAAACGTGGAACTTTTATCTGACTCCCCGAGCGAAGATGTGAGGCATTTTTGTGTATGTGTACAAATGTATAATAGGTACAGAGAAAACTGTTCTCGCTTTTTTATATACAAGAGGCGGCGCTTTTTTATCAATCACTTTTTATAAGTTAAAACTGGATATAATGAAGTTTGGAAAAAAAAATGAAGAGACGAACAGTGATGTGGAAAAAAAACTCTCGACTGGGTAATTGGCATTATTATGGTAATAAAAGCGAAATTGACTGCCGGTAGAAGCAATAATAGACATCTTCATCTTTATTCAACGAGGTGATGACGTTCCCTCGCGGAAATGGACTACAGGATACTATTATGAAGGAATGCTATTTCCAATTGGTATTGAAGAAAACATTGTCAGCGAATCCGGTATGACATCTTAATGTAATGTAGTAAATATATCGAAAAAGTTACTAAAACTTTTTAAGAGTTTTGCTTATTATGATTGAATTATCACATTCCAGCTGTTTAATTTTTTCTACCATAATAGGTACTGTTGCGTAGCTTTAAGCGGAGCGAGGTATAGACAATTAAGAATAAAAAATCATTCCAAAATCTTTTGTAATGATGTGTTACATTTCGTTTTTTTATTTTCTTCAAAGACAACAACCATCCTACAAAAATAGAAAATTATATACTTATATGATTTTTTTCTGAAAACTAATCGCTGAAAAATAATCGACGCATCGGTTTTTTTTTCACTCGACGGTCATCGCAAGCAGAAAATTTGATTAACACAATGATTTATGCTTGGCATGTTTTTTTCACATTTTTCGATACACGAAAATTTTTGTCTCGAAAACGTTAGAATAAATATTGGTAAAATAATATCAGTACAAAACGAAAATCAGAAAATACTTCACTCACTCCTTTTTCACACATTATCGCTCAGTAGTTTGGTTTTTTTTTCAATTTGACTCGCTGTTCTCATCCAGATTTATTGACATCAAAGGTAATTGATTTTTTGCAAGATGTTGCGTCAGTTGTCCAAAGAACTAAGAACAATCATTTGCAATTGACCATTCTTCTTGACCAAACGTTTTTTTTTTACATTTACATACTAAAATCATGAAATCATTTAAATTGATGAATTTTTTTTAATACGTATAAACAACATTCTTACGTGTTTTATGAGAACCATTGCTGCAAATTCAGTCTTTTTTCGGCAATACAAAAAACTTGGAATTTCAGAAATTCGCAATAATGATAATACCATGACGAATAAGTGCAATTTTGATATAAGGAAGTTTTAATTTTTAAGTCAGTAAAGTAAGAAATTGTTATCATACACAATAAGTATTTACATAATTTAAAAAAAATAGGTATCGTTTATGATAAAGTTAAACTAAGAAATGAAACTGATTTGCATTAATGGGACATCTTAATATAAGTTTAGTTGACGCGTTACATACGCGTACTTTTTATGTATATACACAGTTTACGGTGTCTAAGTATTGTTTTAGTTTGACTTTTAAATTTGAAATTTTTTAGCACTATATGCATAACGCAGTTAGGAAAGTCCTAGAGACTTTAGTCATGGAACCTCACTTCTCAATTTAGCTGTTCTCATAAAAAATTTGTTTTAAACATACTCACTCAAGTTACACATACATATAGTTGCTCGTAAGAAAATCACCGTAAGAAATTCTCTTTTCGCATGATAAATGTTAATGAAATATGCAAATTTTGTTACAAATTTGAGCTTCACCATCAAACGGTTGTGACGAACCATTGAATCACAAATTCTAAGACAGAAGCATTTTGCACAAGAAAAAATCAAACGCATTATGGGACGGAGTCAAATACGAGCTTTTAACTTTACATCGAGAACAATTGTTTGGCAGGTGGTTTCATTCGAAATTAATTGGTCTAGATATACCAATGAATGCACATATAAACATTTTATGTTGATCACTGGCCTTTGATGTGCATTCAAAGGTACAATTATCATATAGCAATATTTAGTAATTTGGCTACGTCAACATTTCTAAAGCATATCTATACACAATAACGCATTTTTCGATTTCTCAATGAATACTAAATTAAGACAAAATCAACTTAAATATGTTTTCGTAATACCTTCTTTCCTTCTCATCAACCAAATTTACAAGTACATACAAATAAATAAAAATATAAAAATCTAACATTGTGTTAGTTATCTTTTTCTATAAACAAAACTGTCCTAATCGGAATACAATAATTGAAATTTGAAATCAGATTATCGTTGTAAGAATAACAAAATTTCATAGTAAAAATTACAATTTCATTTCATTATTTATCACACGTAGGAAAAAAATATATACAAATGCATATAGCCACATGTATACGTATGTACAGTTATATGATTATTATATGAAGTTTAAGTTTTTTGTTGATAAAAAATTCGAATTCTATAAAGTTTATAATATTGATATTATCAAGTATATGAAAATGTAATGAAAAGGCTATAAACATTTTAAATGAATGTCTATATGATTGAATATCGTCTTTTCCCAAATGGAGATACAATAAATCTATCAAGCGTATAAAATACATCAGGATATTAAGCGCGACACAAATTCCGTGGTCAAATTTACAGCGTTACATCCTCACGAAGCGCACGAGCTAGGTACATAAGATTGGGGTTAAATTAGTATCGCTAATAATTAACTGAAAGACACTGTAATTTATACTTTTTAACGGTAACAAAATTTTCTCTTTATCTGTCAGAAGTGATTCCTAGAATTGTAATTCCTCGTTTAAAAAATATAATAGTTGAACAAATAAGAAAAGTTAGAAATTTCAACGTCTTCCAGTCATAAAAACATCATAACTCAAAGTAAAATTTTGAAATATTTTGCTTTCAAAAGATTGAAATTTTACTCGAAATTATAAAGAAAAAGCATAAATACTTTAATCCCAATATACACGCAATATTGATGCGTATACATATATACATTTATCGGATAATACGCTGCTTATCATTAAAAAAAATCATGCTACTCCGACGACTAGAATCGTTCGGAGGTTTTTCCTTCTCTCTATATTTCCCGCGGTGATCCGGAACATCGATTAAATCAATCACTTGGTTTACATTCAATTTTCTTAAAATAAATTCGTATCAAAGCGGTATAGTTCCCATCGAAAAAAAAACAAATCCGATAACAATGTTTCAACCCGGTTTCTCCCATCGGAGAGCAGAAGAATAAACGTCCGCTATAATCGCAAATGAATTACACATCTCGCTCCGCTTCTTTTTTTTTTATTGCTGATAACCGTTGGCTTCCTTTTGCTGCTGTTGTTGCTGCTGGTGCTGCGCGAGCTCTTGAGCACTGCTGTCTATGCTGTAGCCGGTGATGCTGTCGGGGCTCTGCAGCGAAGCGGCATACAGGGGATTCACCGGCGTCGAGTTCACGTCAAACTGTGTCGAGTCGTAGACGCTGTGGTTCTACAAGCAGAAAAATAAAGGGAAAACGTTTTTGGATATTTCTTGTGACATTGGTGCAATCGCGTTAGTTCGCTTTTTTATCAATTTCAATTATTGGCTGTGAAATGTTGAGTAATAATACCGTAACACGAAATATATGTAATTGCGTTTTTAGGGTCTAGAAATATTTTAAAAGATTTTAATAAATTTGAATATTATAATCGAATTATTCAAAGCTGTTACAGTAATGTCTGACGTTGCTATATAGATGTGCTGTTCTGTAAAAGCCTTTGAGGGATAAAGCGGGCAAACCGAGGCAATCGCAAGTATGAAATGTATTAAATTCATTTGAGGCATTAATATTTTAATAGATCACACCAACAACTGCCTTGGTCGTCTGAATAAATGAAACAAATAACATTGACTACAACAACAAAACGTTTAATCGACAAAATCGAGATCAGCCCAAATATGTACAAATAGGTGAAAAACGGGGCAAAATAGCATCACTGTTCAGTAAAAAAAAAATATTCACTAGATAACTTTTAAAAACGGCCAAATGCTATTTACAATGAGAATCAACGACGCACTGTTTTAGAAACAGAATCTCTTTCATCATCGTTGTGTAACGATAACTGTTTCATGTACCGATTTTGAGTCTTTTAGTCACTCAAATGTTCAACTTTTACACTTACACAATATAGTTCTACAAAAATACTGTCTACCTAATGGTGTATGCCAAGTTGCAAAAATAAAATTAGAATACAGATTTTTTATTATACTCATGCTTCAATGTACGAGAGATTGTTGCTGAGTAGTTCTTAAGATATTCAAAATCACATGGTTAAAGGAACTTAAAATCTGTTTAAAGTAAATTCACAATAATTTTCATTTTCCTCTCTTGAAAAAGTGATGACCGGATGTTGTGAAGCCGTTCATTAAACAATTTGATTGATTAAGAAATAAATATCCGGTAGTATTTTAATCTTCTAACTTCAAAAATTGAAATGAATAATATGTTGTGCTATTGTGTCATGTGTATGTTTTTTTTAGAAAGAATAATAATTTAATAAATACATACAGATGTATCGTGGAAAGTATTTATCAATATTTAGGTGCTTTTCAGAATTCTAAAAAAGCAGCCCATAACAAAATTGAGAGCGCAGGCGCGCTATATTTTGGTAATTAAATTACAAACGTAACTTCTAGAGTAAATTTCTTTCAGACTCTTTTTCAGTCGTAATTTCATATTACTAACTGAAAGTCTTAAAATATTTTAAATTTATAAATTCCAACAATCTCTCTTCACACTGAAAAATCTGATTCTTTAAAGCTCATTTGTGTATCATGTGCGCATTCACTTGCAATGCAGCTCAACATACAAATACCACCCAAGACAGAGTAATTAGGTTCCTTGAAAAAAAAAAAAAAACAATAATAATAAAAAATAACAAATCGAAAATAAAGCACTAAGTCCAAATTCACTGCGGATCAGTCTTTTAAAAAAGAAGGCAAGTTCAAAGCGCTTCGCTCTGGGAAGAGGAGCCCGTATCCGATGACGTCTCCCTCGATTTCTGCGGGAGCATCTTGACCTCCACCTCGATATTTGAATTATTTTCATCGTCACCATTACTTCGCATGTGTCTTAGATACTCGCTCAAACCAGCCGCAGCAGAGGCGGACCTCTTCTCCTCAGTTTTTTCCTGCTCAGTCTGTCTTTCCTCGCTGCATTCAATCTTCGGCGAGTTGGACATACTCGCTTCTTGTCTCTTTTCTTCAACTTCCAGTAACTCGTCGTTCTCGTCGGAGGAGAAGAGATTGCTTTTGCTGTCGTTCTTCCTGGGCTTGAAGGCAAATTTGCTAGCGGTACTCGGCGACAGCAGATTTGACGAACTAGCAGTAGCTTCAACCGTCCTGCCATCTTTTTGTAACCTTTTGGGCGTAGTGCCCGAGGTCGAGGGTATCGAACGCAGATCCGGAGCACTAGTGCGAACGCCCCCAAGTCGGGACTTTGGATAAAAGGTCCGCCTCTGCGCGGCATAGTAATCTTGATAGAGGAGACTCGCGTGTGAAGAGCTCATGCCGGACAGTCTCGAGGAAGCGTAGAAACGACTGGGGCCTGGTTTGGTTGTCGCGGAGGTGGAGGTCGAGGTGGTAGCTAGGTACTGGGAATGAAAGAACGGATTGTGAAAGAGCGGCGCATGAAAGCATGGGGTATGGACCTGGTATATGTAGTCGCTGTCCGTCTTGAGGGAGGAGAAACTTTGCTGGTGCGGCAAGGAGACCGTATCCTCATCCATCGCGTCGTCCACTTGTGCCTTGTAGGAGAACATTATCGACGGCTGCGAAACTCTGAAATTTATAGTGTATTGTAAATAAATTTTAAATACTTAACACAATGATCAAATTTCGGATTACGTCATTAACAAACTTACCCTAGGAAGTCGGAAAGGAACGTATGGTACACCACTGGCGCGAACAATGTCAAGTACATTGCTGCTGTCAAATCGACGACACACAAGCCAGCTGGATTTTGGGTGTAGTTTAGTAAGCCAGCTCCTATTGACTGAACTAAATCTAGAGTTGCGAGAAGGCTGGCGTACACGTAAAAACCTTTGCGATCTAAGATAAAAGTAATTAACAAATTAATGGTTTATGTTTTTCTATATTGAATCTTCTTCGAAATTATGACAATCTTTTTGTTATTACAAAAATTTTTAACAAAAATTGTGACAAGTAAGTAAAGATTTGTGCAAGAATCATCATATTTTCCATTATAAAAGAAACAAGCTAACTTACTAGGAAGAGTTAGTCTCTCTCGTAATCTTGTGTAAGGTACAACCAGTATAAACAGATAAATCTGAAATTTTTTCCAGAAAGTAAGTTCTAGTACCAAAATATATATGGTTAATGAAGAAATAAATAAAATTGTTGTTACCATTGTAAAAACAATGCTGCTACAAAACCAAAACATCATTCCACCGTGACCAAAGACATAAAAGTCTCTGCTTGGTATATGAAAAGTGTCATCAGGCAAAACTAATTCTAGAGTCCCTTGGGTTATTGTAAAAAGCAATGCTATAAAAGACGTTGCTAGTAGAACTCTACGTATGCTTGAGCGACTGTCTAGATGGCCTAAAATTTATAAACCAAATTTAATTTACTGCTAGAGGATTGTCTAACTGAATAATGAAATTTTTGCTGTTAATATAACACCAAAGTTTGCTCTAAAAAAAGTACATTTGAATTATTCTTACCAAACGCAAGACCAAAGATCACGACGCTCATTTCTGTGGATAGCAGGAAAAACCTGACTGTAACCCACAACACTTTGTCTACTTTACCACCAACATTTCCAGTGGCATCAACTGTCATTGAAACTACACAGCGAATAAATGATATCACAACACTGCAGATTACAAGACCATAGAAAGCCAAGTATATAGGACTGCTTGTGGCTCGAAGTTTGAGTCTGGCTCGATTGAATCTTACGCCAATGAATAGAAGAAATAGGACATTTGGTATTAAAATTATCACATCCCATATTCTTACTCTGCAAAAAGAAAAGATAAATTCAGCATTTATATACATTGTTAGATAATATTATACTTAGAAAATACTGACCTGGAATCTCTTATTTCCTTGTAAAGTATCAATTTACAAAAGTGATCCTCCTCATGAACAGTGGAACTTATATTAGGATCTGTCGTTGTGCTCAAGTCTCGAATCTGTCTCCATCCTTCGGAGACCTCCATTTCCCCATCGCCATACATCTTGAAGCTACCACTCTAGCTGTTGTAAATGGTCTCACCTCATGATAACACTGAATTTCACTGTTAATCAAACAAAAGATGATAAAAAAATTAATATTAAAAGAATAAATATTAAAAAATATTACTGCTAGCATTTAAGTTTTACATTTCAAACATAACATTGCAATTTATATATTTTGTTATCTGCTGTAAAAAATTCTGGCTAAAACAGTTACGTGGAAGTTATGGAAGAGTAAAACACTTTTTTGTACTACGGTTTATCTATCTTTAAAGACATACATGCTTACACTGTGTCATGGCTATTCTTATTATCTATTTATAAGTTTCATATCAATATAATACAGTCCATTAAATTCAGTGCCATAATTCATGCGAATCTGCATAATCCAATACAAGCATCCCCTCACTGCTAAAATATTCAGATCGAGATGTATACCTACAAATAATTGATTTTCTAATCAAGAAACTGGATCTCAAAAGCGAAAACTATTGTCTGATGAGCGCATTTATGACTCATTAATTCCTATCAGAGTTTCGATTCCCAGCAACTCTATATACTTATTGCGTCGATTACTTACTCAAAATTTAATGATCATTTATAAATTTACATTTTTTAATTCCATTTCTAGAATTTCCGAAAAACTCGTAATCACGCAAACCTTTAAAAGGAAAAACATCGAGAAGATATAATAGCAGCGACTATATATTCTAGAAGGTCATTCCCGATCGAACAAACTGCTCCAAAATCCACACTGCTCGCCCTCGACAAAACAAACAAAGGAGCAGACAGGCGCGCGAGAGTAGTAAGTATAAGTATAGTAGTATAGGTACTTATACGCACGTCTATACATTTAATACCTACGGCAAAAATAAGAGAAAAAAGGGCACTGCCATACCTAAACTAACCTCAAAACCAGCAGTGAATCCTGTATACCACATATATTGTATACTTATATTAAGGAAAACACAAACCGAGTATCTGAGTAATGATCAATGAACAACACTGGTGAAGCAGGCCAGAGCACAACTGGGTCTTCTTCGCGTTGGGGGGAGCGAAAGCGAAAGGACGGCTCCGATAACGCGCGTCAATATTATAAACAACGCGACGGCGACTCAGCCACACATATACTACACCTATACTATACTGAACAGCTCGTCGTCGAGAACAGACTACCTAACGTCGGGGGGAAATCAATGAAGAGAGGCGTAGGATAAGTCAAAGACTTTTTTGTACAATACCAACCTGAGACAATGGCTCAGCGTTCAGGCTTCCTTGTGCGCCAGTAGTAGATACTCCAGACTGTGTACTTGACGGCGACGACGAACAGCCAGACGCGTGCACCCCGAGACAGCATCGCACGTCGTCCCTTTCTTGAAGACTCGTTGCGCGCATGTCTATAATACTCCCCTCTACTATATCTATATGTGTATAAAAAAAAGTACTTAAAAAAACGGGACACGCACGCGCTATAAGTACTTTTGCGTGCCCGTCGATCGCGATGAGTTGAGGTGACGTGAGCGTGTACTTATCGTCGACGGTTTCACTTTTCTTTTGTACGTATAATATACATACATTGCAGAGGCTATTGTCGAGGAGAGAGGATTTATGCAATGAGCGATATCGCGCGGATGTTTATTGTGAGACGCTCTATCGGGCAGAGAAAAAAGCGTGAATTAAAGTCAGTTTAGCAGGCTGATGAATGTTAATTGTTGCGATAGTCACTAATAGCGATGATTAAGTAGAAACGGACGAGCATGTACAGACGGTTTAATGACAATTCGGAGCTTTATATAAAATGTATAATAAAATCGAGATTTATTCAACTGCAGTATAAAATGAGAATAAACTATAAAAATATGAGTATTTTACATATACATGTGATGGGCCTAGCACAATATGATAGTGCTGATGGAGCCCCCAGCACCTCGAATTTACCTAAGAGATCCTCAGAGAATGAGATTCATGTTCTACAACTTTTACAATATCCTAATAAGTAGGTACAATACTTTCTTAGTATAACTACAAAGTTTGCAATACATTGCTAACATTGTGTATGAATAATTGAACAATAATAGATAAAGACTTAACTCTGAGGTAAGACAAAGCCTTTCTTTATCTGCTTGGACAACTAACAAATTTCCCAAGAACTTTTTTTACAATTCACTTCTATACAAAGTCTCTCTAGCAAGGTCAGTGATTTGCCTTGGCGCCGACACTGCTGAGCGTGAACACCTCATAGTCGACTACTGAAAAATAATAGTCGCCCATGAGTATCGAGTTGGAGGCGTGATCGCCGTCGTAGCTGTGGGGCAGGTTACTGTAACTATCCATGTTGATATTGCAGTTACTGGAGATTAGCAGGTCGGCACCGGCGCCAAAAATCGGACCGATGTCCGGGTGGTAGCAGATGGCAAAGGGCTTCTTGACGACATCGTACTTAGTTGGTGGGACGTCCTGGTTGTTAATTAGGGTGAAGAGGAAGGCCTTGTCTGAAGGAATGTAATGGTGGCCCTTGGCGCTTGTCTTACCCCAGGGAATGTCACTAAATCCCCCGCAAATCTCGCCTCTCGTTCCTAGCAAAATAATTGTCGATTAAATTTACTCAATGAAAACTGTTTAATCTAACATATATATATAAAACCACTTATGGCTTATAAAAATATCTTCTTCTTTTAATTAAAGTTCTTTACCTAGCGCGATAACGTATGTCGGAGCTGCTCCGTCGCAGTGCCGATGGAAGGCTGACGCGGCATAACCATGGCTCGAGGCTCTGTAAATCAACCTCCAGGATTGTTTAGGTATACCATACCACTGATTCAGTAGACGCTGGAAACCCATTTTGTCCTTGGATAATATCTGCGATCCCGGAAATAAAAATGGCCCGATGCGCGGCTGTAAACGTTTGTCCGAGCAGATGTCTGCATGCTTGTTTGGCAGAGCAGCATACCTGTTGATTCAACAAATTTTAATTCATTGAACATTTAATTTAATTCATGAAACAAATTTTCATCTGATATTATACTTTTTATTTTCCAAGCAATGTAGCATCTTAGTTTGGCTTTCAAGATATTATAAAAATTAAAAATTTGTTATTACTTATTAGTCTATAATTGAATTATACTTGCATACCTGTACCTCTCCAATGACAACTCAATAGGGACAGCTCCAGTGGGTTCTACTTCCTCAGCAAAGACTTGGCTGTCTATCAATAGAAGCCTTACATGATTTATGACTCCTGACAAGTGCTGACAAACCCTTGCTCTCTCTTCTTCAGTCCAGTGTTGTGTGGGTTGAGTTACTCCTGCCTGATACTTTGCCCAATTAAGCACTGCCCTCCAGACATCTTCCTCTTCTAATCCAAGATAGTCTGAAGATATGAGCTTGATCACCGCATCCTTAGGAAGGTTGCAAAAGGCATTGGTTTTCACTGTATCCACAGCATTTTCTCCTATGTAAGCAAAGCACCGTTCAATAAAAGACGAACATGCTCCCTTGCCTCCTAGAACTCTTTCTTGGGCATCCAATGCAGCACTGAGTAGTGTACAGGCATTGCCAGGACTTAGTGTTACAGATACATGCTCTTCGCAGCTACGCCACAGCTCTTCAACACCCAACTCTTGAGCAAGTCCCAGCATCTCAAATATTCCACTGTCTTGCAGCATTATTTTTCCAGTGTATATGTAGTGAATGAATTGTCTGAAAGTCTCTGGGTGGACATGATTCATTCGTATTGGAGCTGGATTGCCAGTAGTCCCAATACGCTTTCCAGGTGAGAAGTTCTTACAGCGAGCTTGCATAATAATTCTGTGTGCATAGACAGGTGTCTCTTCTCTCCCAAGAAGAAAGACTATATCAGCTGTATCTTTGTCCTCTGACAATCTTGCTAAATCTTCTAGGAGTCTTAGGACACCTGCCAGATTTGCCTCACCTGGGACAACTACTGCACCTGTAGAAGAAGTCACTGCGACTGCTCTGGTTCCCATATTTCTGGTTCACTAGAATAAATATTATTTTATTATATGAATGACTAATATTGAAAAACATGCAAAATTATGTGATTCAGAAATATACTTTTTTCAACAACAAATACTCTCATACTATTTTTTATACATAAAATGTAATTGTTTGAATTTTTATTTAACTTTCAACAAAAATATAGGTACTATTGCAAATAAATCATCAAAATAGAGACCAATTTACTTACCCAAAGTATAGCTAATTGAACAGTTCAGAATAATTAACTTTACTCATTGATTTGTTTGCAGTAGTTTCAATAACAATCGTTAATTCTCTATATTTCGTAGAAATATTTGACTGAATAACAATGTAAAACTAAAAATTATTTGTAAATCCGAGCGAGAAAGCGGCATATAGACGCATGATTGGACAGGTTATGGTTTCGTTTTGCTCCTTTTTCCTTGCACGCAAATTCCTCAGAAAAAAATCAGACTGGTTCCGTGTTTTTTACACAAGACCGTGATCTAGCATGCAAGTAATTAAATAATTAACGTATTAATGGATATATTATTGATTTATTGAAGCATTTGAAACTTAGTTTTTCCAAGCTTTGTGCGGCAAAGTATAAACAAACTATTTTAAAATGACCGACACCTCACAGCAACCTGTTGCATGCCAAACTCAATCGGTAATTGGGTAGGTACAAAAATACAAGCAAAAGTATATGGTCAGTGATCCCATAGAATCCATAGTAGTATCTATATATAAGTATAACAACTTTTTTCATATTATTCAAGATTAGTAAAATAGTTGTGTATTTGAAATATGTTAAAATTTTCTTGCGTACGCGCTACAGGCCGCGGAGACGACTATATTTTAATAAAATGTAACTGAATAAGAATGAAAGTAAATATTTGGACTGGATTATATTAATTTTGGTAATTGAATAAATTCATTTACAATCATAACTAGTCTTTTATTTTTATTTATTCACAAAACTTAAATTCTACTCTCAATAGGAAGCGTGCATACACATGACACTCGGGTAAAAAAAGGAAGGCTTTCTCGTCTTTCATGCTTGGACATGCGTGACAACGTAATTATCTTCAACTTATCGATCATTATACCTAAAATCCTTTATCTTAAGTATATTACGTGCCAAAAGAAAATCTTCCCTGATCGTTAAAGTCGAATTTATAAAAATCTCAGTCAACTCGAAGAATTTGGAAATTCGCAAATTCCTCGCGGTATACAAATAGGAAGCAAGCGTACATACATACGTAAATCGAAAGCTATTACATACAATTCTTTCAACTTGAAAAAAATGTAACTAGATCGATGTATTATGCAAAAAAAATTGTTAGTGTGATGTAAATTCCTTAATGTAAAAAGATCATTCTTAAAATTCCATGACGTTTCAGAATAGAATCCATAAAACGAGATTCCTAGGCCAATATGAAAACTCAGAAAAAAGCAAAAAATGAAATATTATATAAGAAAAAAAATTATGAAATCTTGTTGCTAAATTATCATATAATTCTAGCAGCATAAATTACAATAAAGTTAAATGAATTACTTTTAGTCTGAGTAATCAACAACAAATTTCAATAAATATATAATATCATTCATCACTTAAACGTTCCGGAACTAAAGAGTATGCGATATTTCGCAGGTCGCTCATGTAGTAAGCTGCCTCATAACTATTTTCTTTCTTTATAAATACGAGTAGACTTACATAGTTTATACATATCACTCAATGATCAATTCTTTTTACAAAAAGCGTGACTTAGAGACTACTAACTAGTAAGTGGCTTTACAATTTGTACTGTCTTGCGTCGGTACATTTTCCGGCTTCTTTAAGAGTCGCTTACAGCGACGAAATGATCACTAACGTTGCATTACTTGAGAATCCATTCCGTAACGATTTCTTTGAATAAAATAAATAAAAAATGCAGAAATCGATAACAAGGGACCAACGAGCAACGTTAATGACTTTTTTGTTTTAATCGTCGGTAACTTTGAGAAGTTTCAGCATTCATTACAACTAATAAGAGATGTTTTTATAAAAATACTCTTTGAACATTTTCACTTTTTACAGTAGATCAGATCTGTCCTATTATTGTGTGTTTGTTTTTGCTTATAGATCTGTTCCCGTATTGGTGCGTAAAATATTATGCGTTTAGTTTTTTTGCGTTCCGCCAACGACTCATTTCAAGGCACATGAAGTATTAATTATTTCGATAGTACTTAGTTTCGTCCTTTGGCGCACCGTCATTATAGTAGGAGGATTTTGGTCTGATAGCTTGGCGCATCACGCGAGGTTCCCATGCACCCGGAATCTGTAAAGGCACGTGTACTCGAGCTGGCCATGATTGCTGTGGATTCTCATCTCGACGTATTCATACGGCGATGTTATTGACGTATTCTGTAACAAACATTATATCATGTAAGACAAGTCAGAATCATGGTCCAACATGCTTTGTTAAAGAAGACTATACTCACTTGTACTGGAAAGTATTGTAAACTCTCATTAGTATCTAAGAACTCGTATTCCCCAAACATCACAGGCTCCAAATCATTCTCTTCTCTTAATCCCTACATATAATAAAATTAATTAAAATATTTTAAGTCCATTCTCTTCTAAAATAATTATGGTACTCATTCATTGCTCTCGAAACTCACCCAGACGTTAAACTTTCTCGGCGCGCTCTTCATTTCGCCGTTGGGCAGATTAGACCGCGGCGCATGCTCAACGGTGAATCCCGTTACGTAGATCATACTCCTGAGCTTGATAAGTAAATAACCTGGGAAATCTTGAAACGCCCAGCACATTCCGGGCTGCAAAGTATTACCCTGTATTACAGTTCGTGGATTGTTGCTCTCGTAATACAAGGTTAATCCCAGAATCGTGAAGGCACGCGTGTGAATGTTGTAACGCTGAGTGCAACGGGTACTGATAACTTGTCCACCTACATAGCGACAAACAGTTAAGTAAATACGAAATAGTTTATAAAATACAAATTTCTCATTCAAAACAAACAATACCTGCAGACTCTAAGGCGTAATCCACTCGACCAGTCTTATCGGCATCATAGATTTTGAGAATTCCCAAAACTATTTGTCGGATTTCGTCTATTCCCATGGCAGTGCTATCTCTACCAGGTTCAGAACTTGGCGAGGGCGCCGGACTGGTCTGTTTTCGCACTTCGTCCTGCTGAATCTTTGAGTTCATGATCTGAAATATTCTGACAACGTCCTGCTTCGAGAAGCCATCGCCGAAATATCCGGCAAATACCTTATCTGCCTTCTCCTCGATGTCCTTGTCGTTAACAATATTTGTTGCAGACGTGTCGCAGCAGGTCTTCAGCTGCGCATACAAGTTTTTCAGAGTTTTAAACTCAATTCGGATGGAATCCAGCTCCTCGCTCTTGAAATTTTCCCTGTTTTCGGCTTGGTTTTCCAACTCTTGCTCAAGGTTCACCAGTTTCTCCTGAAAATTTGACCGATTTTTTTTAATATTGATTTTTACTTACCATTAGTCACATCTGCTAATACACATACATCATAATGCTTCCAGATGCTGCTGTCGACACGTTTCAACTCTTCTAAAATTTGCGTGACGTTTGATAAATGTTCCTGCAAACGAGGTACAACATGATTGTGAACGATGTTCTTTAATCAATGCAATTACGAAGAAAAATGAATTTCGAATACTCACTGAATGTTCCACCCTGGCAGCTTCTAAATGTTGAACACGACTGATCAATAGATCCACTATGTCCTTGAGTTCTTTATTGACTTTTGAATCCTCATTATGCATGTAAGTTTGCACCGTTGGCACTTGCTCTTTGATTTCAGACAGCACATGCTTGGAAGGTAATGAAATGGCAGACAAGATTTGTGGCAGGAACCAGCACCCTATAATTAAAAAAAAAAAAAAAAATTATAGAGAATATGGCTTGATTTCCAATTTCCAATTATGATTATAAAATAATTTTTCTTGATTGATTCAAAAACTTGTTAATTTTCTACTTTATAAATAAGAAATCATATCGATGTTAAAAAGGTTATTAAAAATGAAAAAAGGAAATAGGTAATTAGACAAACATTTCAAAATAACACTATTCCATCTATATGCTCATAAAATAGAATTCTGGTGATTTTGCAACGGCAATTAAACAGTTATGTAAAATCATAATAGAATAGAAGAAAAATCGTAAGAATCCTCAAGAAAAAAAAAATAATAAAAGAAAATGAATAAAGGTGGAGAAATCATTTTATAATCACCATGTTATATGCATAAATTGCGTACTTTCGCATCGCACGTGTGTCTACGTGTATCATCGATCGATTGTCCATTCACAATAACACATCAGTGTTTCACAAAAAAATCTTTCATAAAAGCTGAGAGAGAAGGATAGACGAAGTTGGTAAAACTCACCCGGCGTCCGGGGTGGCGCGCAGCAAATTACTTGATCCTTATGAGAGCGAGCGAGACATAGATAGAGAAACAATCGGAGCTCGAGCCTTCCTCTCGATTTACTAGTCGCCAGTTTTTAGAGTTAAACGCACACTCCCCTCTATCCTTCTCCCGTTTGCATTCTTTTTTTGCTTTACTGACTTTTAACGTGTCCACGACAATTTACTGCGAAACGTTTTACTTTTATTTTGCTCGAAGCCTCCCTTCTACTACTGGAGTGAGTGTTTGAAATAATTGCAGTGAATGAAAA
This sequence comes from Cecidostiba fungosa, assembly GCA_900474305.1. NCBI lineage: Eukaryota > Metazoa > Arthropoda > Insecta > Hymenoptera > Pteromalidae > Cecidostiba > Cecidostiba fungosa. The sequence continues at coordinate 33,971 of UCOJ01000613.1, forward strand.
GAAAATTGTACTTTTTGTTTGTCTACTATGAAAAACTTAACAGTATTGTAATGCCCTTTGGATTAGTAAACAAATGCAAGCGTAAGAATTAAAATGCAAGCCAAAGATTTTAATAATCCATCCAGAAAAACATGACATAAATATAAATGTTACTTTTTAATATTTGTTATTATATGCAATTATACTCTAACTTTCTCTTTTTGTTTGTTGTTTTTTTTTTACATATCAATTATCTTAAGTATAGATACAGTAAATAAGGTATCTGGCACTTGGTGAGCCACGAGGCTGCAAGTGGCTAAACCCCGCAAAAATATCAATTATTTAATAATAAGTTTATAAATACAGTATATTATAATTTATTGTTTCATTTAACTTTATAGTTAAAGTCACTGGCGCAACGTGGCTGAAATGCAGGTAAAGAAATATTTGTTTAGGACTGCGAATTGTAAACTTTTTGATTTTATTACAAAAAACATAAAATCGACAAGTTTTAGAAGTTAAAAAAAATAAAAAAGAAAAACAATTACATAGAAGAATGTCTCATAAGTCTTAACCCTACTAGTAAAGAATGAATATTTTGTCTCTTCGATTGTTAATTAAGTATGTCAAGTATACATGTAAACTCTGCACCATGATAAACTACTTTCGCAATATATATGCAAAAATATATTTTTGGCATAAAAATATTTCTCAAGCTCATAACAGTAATATGCATTTGTATATAAATATTATTTGGTTAACCATCAGAACAAACCCAACTCACCTATAAAGTATCAAGTAAATAGATTATTAATTAGCACACACAAGCCCAAAACAACAATTATGATTTCTTAATAAAGTAATGAATAAATTCGAAAAACTTATTTTGTTTTTGACGACACAACTGATTTAGAAAAATAAGCATGACTGCTTTGACAAAGCAAGTTATTTCAAAGAGTCACATAATGTAATAGCAGTAGAAAACATCGTTAGTCAATATTAATAAAAAAAAAATCAGCTGCACATATTATAAGATCAAATGATAATGAAAAAATAAAAAAAATGCAAAAACTTAAGGCTAATCCCAGCCAAGATTTGGCAGGGATGGCAAAGACATGTTCACAGTAGGCAAACTCGGCAGAGATACGTTTTTCAAGGTTGACAAATACTTGTAGAATAATTCATAATCAATAAATGTGATATTGACGATATTATCAGTCGTCGCAGTAACACTTTCGCGAACGTTTCGCAGATAATTTAGACAAGTAAAAGTATGTTTATGTGCAACGTAAGCGCCTGAAACAAAAGTAGAACGGAAACCGAACTAAGTCCAAAAGAATAATGGAAATACATATATTCAGTACTGAAAAGCTATCTTATCTTTTTTTATTTACATGATTTACTTTTTGTCAATTTATTATTTTCACATTTAACTGTAAAATGTATTAACCAAGTTATTTACAAACAGGCAAAGATAAGATTATTTACAACACTGAATATGTTATTGAGCTTATGTGCTATTCTAACTTCTAATGCTACATTTACTGTTATTATCAACTTTTTTATGTAACATAATAGGTGTACTAACTGCATTTTCAAAATACAATACAAATAAAGTGCATATCTGAAATTACTTTAAAATGAGTTTTTATACATACTTAGTTTTGAGTGTATCGTTATAAATTGAAATTAAAAAATTATTTTTATTCTGGAGTAATCACTCGTTTTTTTCTTAAATAACAAATAACAAATTGTATATATTTTCTATCAGCTTACCGATTGTTAGAACAAGAGGAAGAAGCACAAGCCAAAGTATTTTTGTACGTCGACCTTGGACTCGTTCTCGAATATTGGAAGCTCTGCTTAGTAACCATGAGTCAAGAAGTACAACTTTGACGAGTAATAAATACATGTGCTGCATGATTGTATCAATCCGTCGTTGAAGTCGATTCCATTTTGTATCTGAAAATAAATAAAACTGTTAAAGTGATGTTATAACTAGCGGTGCACATCGTAAAAGTTAATAATCTATTATGGTGCGCCCCGCGGCTGAAGTCTATTATATTTTGTTACCGATAATATTTTTTAACATATTTGTAATAAATGTTTACCTTCATAACGACGGTAGTAATGACTAGTAGAAAACTCTTTCTTCCTAAACTGACCGAAAGTAACGAAGTGTAGAGTCGCGAAAAACCACGTTGAGATGAGACTAGTGAATTTGTTGAACCTCTGGGTATCTTTTAATTGGTATTTGTGATTTCTTACTGTGACAGCCTCATCTAGTTCCGTATCGGAATCCACATTCGTCGCAGTTCTGTAACGAGCAGCTGCGTTTGATTTCAAAAGTGGATTCGCCCACGATTCATATCTAAAAAAAAAATTAAAAATAAAACAACTTTCGATAGCCACAAACAGCAAACTTTGTAATACTAATATAATTCTTCAATAACAACGTACTTTTCATTGATTTGGTTATCGCTTGTCGAGTCGTAGACATACTCGCGCCGAGTAGTATACTGCTCAACATGTGTCCTCTTGTAAACAACTGACTGACCTGAAGTACCTGAACCTCTAATGTGCGGTAATAGTTGCGGAACCCCGTCCTGAAAAAAATTCGACTTGTTAAAATAATACATCTTCATATGCTGCATCGTATGTTGAATACTCGTTCGAGACATTAAATTTGCAGTCTTATCATCACGGCAAACGCGAGCAAAAAGAGGGAACATAAAAAACTGACCGATAAGTCACGGCGAATCTCGCCGACATCCATAATGTTATTCTCCTCGTTGAAGCTTTCCTTGGAAGACTGACTGAGACTCTGGCTGTTGGACGCTTGACTGCTGAAGAAGCTGTTGTCCGAATGCAGCGAGCGTCGGGACATGTTAGGAATGGCCATAACGCCCGGAGCCACTTCGTAGCGACATGTTGACGCCTGAGAGTACGTATAGTCTGTCTTCGGAAATTTACTGTAATATAAAAGAGTTTTGAGTTAGATAAAAAATATTTTCAAAGGTCCTAGGTTAAAAATCCGCGTGTCTCGCAACGAGACCAATTACGGAGTCCTGCGGACACCAAAAGAATTTCGAGGGAGGTCAGAGGTTCGGCGTGTGATGGTGTTTGTAAACAAGATTAGATAGAGGACAGCTTCGCAAATTTTACAAGATAAGATGATTTTGATGTCGCGGGACTTTTGAAAAGATTTTCATTTTCCATAATTATCTTTTTTATAACTGGAACAATTGATAAAATTGGAATAATGTGATTGATGACATTTTTCAGAGGAGTAATTACAAACAAAATAATGATGATTTTTTAATCATAGGGTATTTCTCAATTTTTTTAATTAAAATTCCTTATTCAGCTAATTTAAAATTAGATTCACATAAGTTACATTTACTTTAACAAAATTTTATAAAGTCTAAATTGTCATAAAGTAGTTCAGATACCTATTGTTATAAAATTATATTTACCAAAAAAGCTTTTTTATAAAGCATATGACTGATAAATAATGCACATGGTATATTTTAATGAAAATTCATTAAATTGTACCAAAGAGAAAAGAACAGGAAACAATTTATTAAGATAACTACTTATCACAACTTCCTTTACTCATTAAGAGCTTTATTGATAGTTAGATGGTAAAAATCTGTTATTGTCAAGTCATGATTACTATCAATTAACTGAAAACATTTGATCACATCAGAGATTGATTGATTGTAATCAGGATGTGCACGAGCATTCTTTTTCAAATATATTATATGAACAAGGGTATTTCTAATAATGTAAATAACTTACTTCCAATATTCGCCTTGATGCTTATAGAATTCATAAGCAGAACCTGGCCTACTAGGCACATTTTCTCTGTCTCCTTCTTCTGACGAATAGTCACTTGTCATAAGCCTCTTTGGAGTAAGGCTTTCCCTTTTTCTTTCCTTGGTTTCAGATTTTGCATCTGAATCATCTATTTCACTTTTGCTTTCACTTTCTCCATTTTCAATTATCTGCCTTTTAACTCTCTGACGTTCTGATCTGCGTTCAACCTTTTTTGTACTTTTAGTAACCGTCACTGATTTATCTGAACTCTTGCTTTGTGTGTCAGAGTTATTATCTGTCAAAGTATCATCCTTTTCAGCAATTGTATCCATATTTTTGTTGCGTGCTTTCACGACACTGCTAGGTCTGAGAAATAATAAAAAAATATATTTAAGTAGATCAATTGATTATAAAACATAAGAAATAGATACAGAATTTCTAAGTGACTACTAGAAATCAAACAATAAGTATAACTTTGAAAGTAACAAATTAATTATAGTAACATTTATTTAAGTACTTGACACAATTCAATCTTAGCAAACGTACACTGCTAATTTTATTAATTGGTGAAATATTTTCAAAATAACAATAATTTACATTTAAAATTTTTCTTCAAAACTATTAGTTAAACAAGTTTTGCAATCAAAAAAGTCTTTAAATAAGTATACACCAAACAGATTGTGAAATAGTTAAGTCTATTTTAATCATACTGCTAAGCATATAAGTCCAATAAAAATTTGCAGAAGCAACTTACAATGATCTAGAAGCTGACCGTCTGCTGCTGGTGACTTCACCAGGAGTCAAAGATCTGTCCCTGCTCCGCAGTTCATAATGATGTTCAGAGCCCTCGTTTTCAGTAACAGTGCGACTGAGAATCTGGGGTGTCTCTGACCTGGATCGGCTACGGCTTCGCAGCTCGTAGTGTTTCTGCTCACTGCTCTCCATTCTTTATCGTCGCTCTGTGCAAAAGAAAAAGGGCCCTCATTCAGATATACACAAGCCAGAGAGCATCGAAGATGAACCGAACAGAAGAAAGAGAAAAAGAAAAAGCCTCGCTAAAGCACATGTGAGTTTGCTCTAAAAATATACCCCGGCCTCACCCTCCAAGGAGGTAATAATACAGGCGACGACGCGGAGGGGGGCAGAGAGAAAATCAGACCCGGCGACTAATGGCTCTCTCGGTACGCGTACTAAAAATGGACTGGTACTTCCCGGAACGCAGAGTTCGAGTTCCTGCGCCGTTTTTTCGGAGCAAAATATTCGACGTCTGACGACTAACCTACAAAGCGCTATTCCTCTTCTGACAATCGCGGGAGGAGTAATAAGTAAATAATCAAAAGTCGCAGACGGCGCGTTATCTGTGGAATGCAAAACTTTTTTACTTGAACACTATATAGCTACCGATTATTCAAACGCAGCAAAAGGATAATCCGTATATCGATTCGCGCTGCTGATAAAAGTTTTAACCTACTTAGTTTCCAGTAGTGCAAACGCTACGAGGTCACACGTATACGCGTCTTATCTATGGTACACTGGTCCAACGGTCATCCGTATATGCAAATCAGCAGCTACGACCGTTGGAGCTCGTTGATACACAAAGTAACACTTATACTTATGTCTGGCGCGAGAAATTCGCGTTGATAGAAATCTCCCCACCCAGCAACGAACGTAAACGATCATCACTGGCGTGCGTAACCAACGGCCGCCAAAAACTGGCCCTCCTCTCCGTCGTAGATTTTATTTTCGTTGGGTAACAACCAACATAACCGTTCGTTCGGAGGTCAGACTGGTCCGGCAACGAAAAGAGAGAGAGAGAGAGATAGAGAAAACGCGATCTCGCGGGTATAGCCTTTCAGCCGTGCGAAAAGCAACAGCAGCACGCATAAGTAGTCACTCATAGGAAATGAAATCAAGGTTGCAGAGTGTGCTCGACGACTCTGTGCTATACTTCTTCTATTAATAGAGACAACGACGACGAGAGCATCTTCTCGCATAGGTAATATTGCAACACTTTTATTGCACTTACACCGATATCTCTTATCTCTTCTGTATACCTATATTATCTATCTTCTCTCACTGGACGATGCACAGAACGATAGGCTCCTTCATCAATCCATGCGATATCAATTAATCCAATACGATCCATGCGGGAGCGCGCAAGCGAGGCGACTGCGCTGCGACGTAAATATCACACTATACGCGCGCGACGACGCCGCCGCCCGCGCTCTCGTACGTACGTCGGTGGGGCGCTCTATAGTGCATCGTATAATGCTGCTTTTACACTTTATATGGTTTTGTGGGATGCGCTTTTTTTCATCAAAGAACACGAGAGCCCGTTCACCGGTTTGTAGATATATATGTATAGGTATACAATAGTACTATACATACACGCATATATAGTTATAGATATATGGTTTTCAATGGTTTTATTTAGAGATGACGCTGATATGTGCTCGGGTAAATTTATGCAGTGTTTCATAATATTAGTCAAAAGTTATTACAAAAATAAGTAAAAATTTTGAATTTCAATATAATTATTAGCTCAATATTCTTATAGTATTTTCATTCATTTCAACGGCCTTTCTTGAACTGGTTGAGATTTAATGTTTATTGTTTACCTGATGCAGTCGTGTTATATTGAAATCTAATAATTCGTGATCCAAACGCAAAATATAAACCTCGCCTCGAAATAAACATTTCGAAATGCGGATATTTATAGGTCTGATGATGCGTATCCTAATATACTCAAAGGATCGCGATTCAAGTTTTGCCGTGAGTTTTATTTCAATAAATTGAATATAACACTCGCTTTTTGCGTGTACATTTTTATACGAAAGTATGTCTGTCATTTTTGTAACTGCATTGGTAAGCGAAATCGCACTTGACGACGAATGAGGACTAAAGGAGGATGCGCGCACGCTATGCGACAATTGATTACTCAAGACACGTAAATACAATTCATTATATCAATTAAAGCGTCTGTATACGAGACAAAAGCGCTGGAGAATGCCAGCCCCTTAAATGGCCACAAAACTGCAAATTTATTAGGGAAAAATATTTTTGTAAAAGCCTTTTTCTTACGGGTATTTTAAAATGTATAACGGCATAAAGAATAGTCATTTTTTGCGCCACGACAGCATTAACAAAAAAAAAAATATATTTGCGAAGCAAACAAACGTGTCTACTAAGTCAAGCGCATCGAGTGAAAAACAAACGAATAAAAAAGTTAGCTCTCCCACTGATTCTTTTCTTCCTTTCGTCGCTTATCCTCATCTCTGACGCGCCTTCATTCGGCGTTCCACTTTCTTGGCTGTTGATTTTTCTCTTTCGACACTCGCCGGTATACATATACTATATACTTCTCGTTAGAAAAAATACCGTTTAAACGCACCGGACTTCCTTTTAGAGCTGTAAGGAATTTTTTTCTTCATTTTCTTTATACAAATTTTCTTAATTGCAAATTGTGAACTATATGAATATGATTCAATTAGTAAATATACCTACTTTTAAATTTTATTCAATACAGTCGTGATGTCATTATTTGCTGTTTGATGTCACGGTGTAAATATAGAGTGTAACAAGTTATTATTCACGTTTTTAGAAAGTCACGTATATGTATGCAAAAATTTAAGATACCCAGACTAAAAATGACAATAATGAATGAACGATGTTTTCGTATTTATATTAAACATTTATTTTATAATATAAAAAACGTAATAACAACAATATCAGGATAACAGCTTATAAATTACTTACAAAAATAAATATTTACATTTCTGCATTTAAATAAACGCAATAACATTTACAACAGTCAATCAATCTTCATGGTTTCAGCATAAAGTTATATATGTATCACATGGTCTCGAGTATAAAAGTTTCTTGTACGAATATTCCGCGAGTAAGTCATGTCATTTTCAAGCTTACTAAATCTCCTACCGTCAAGTAACTGAGGATCTCGTTCGTTACAAGGTCCGGTAAAGAAAAAGGCTTGATAAGAGAGCGAAACGTCGCAGTCGAAGGTTCCAACAGTTGTTTTCTGCTCTCTGCCTTGTAGAATCGTTCCCTCAGCATCTGGTAATAAATGGGAAACTCGTTGGCATACAAATCTAATTCGAAGATCTTCAATAGATTCTCGTTTCTCGTGTATCCCACAACTGTGTTGATGCTCTTCGTCAATACTTTGTACATCGATATGTTGTCACAGACCTTGTTGTCCTTCATCTTCGTCAGTTCGGCTTGACAGTCTCTGTAAAAGAGGTTCAGCTTTTCGCTGTTGGCGATCATTTTCTGATTTTCTTCGCAGACGAAAGTCAATTTCGCTATGTGTTTGACTAGTAACTCGAACATGTTGTCGTCGCATCCGATTTCCGTGTGCATGGGACAGAAACCATTCCAAGGGTTGTATATGCTTCTCATCTGTGCTACTTCGAAGGCCAGAGAGAGCGGGGTTTTGCCACTTTTGTCGATAGCGTTGACGTCGGCGTTGTACTCTAACAGGATTTTCATCATGTTCTCATCCTCTACGGCTACTGCAACGTGGAGAGCTAATTTACCGTCGTTCGTTGTCTCGTCAATCTTGGCTCCTCTGTCCAACAGTAGTTTCACAATGTTTTTGTTACTGTATTGTATTGCGAAAAGTAGTGGACTCTTGCCGTCGTAATTTTTCATATTCACATCCGCTCCGTACTCTAAAAATAATCTGACCAATTTCTCATTACCATTGACAACAGCACAGTGAAAAGCAGTTTCTCCCAAATTCGTGTAATCATTTACATCGGCTCCTTTGTCCAAAAGGAGTTTCACTATTTTGTCCATGATTCTCTCATCTAGGTAATTCAATCGAGCTGCCAGATGAAGAGGTGTTTTACCATAGATATCCTTTGCATTTACTTCAGCCTTATAATTTAGAAGAAGCCGAACACTCTTCTCTGCCCTCCTTGTTATTGCTTCATGTAGCGCTGTCAAACCGTGATTCATTTTGTCATTGACCCTTGCTCCGTTTCTCAGTAATATTTTGGCAATGCTTAGATTGTTGAATTCAATTGCAAAGTACAGAGGGCTTTTTCCATCTCTATTTTTAGCATTAACATTTGCTCCATATTGTAGAAATAACTTGATCAGCTCTGTGCTGCCATTTACAATGGCATAGTGGAGTGCAGTTTCACCAGAATCGGTGCAGTCATTGAGTGCAGTCTGAAAAAAATTGTAAGAGATGAGCGATAAAAGAATTTTTATTTTTCTTAAAATATAATATTTATTTGATGCATACCTTAACATCAATTCCATGCTGTAGAATTGATCTCACTATGCTGAGCATTACTTTTTCATTGTAATAGTTGACACAAGCTGCCAAGTGATGTAAGGGAGTTTTGCCAAACAAGTCCTTAATATCTAATCTTGCATTATGATCCAAAAGTAATTTGACATTTTCTTCCTTACCAGATTCAATGGCAATGTGTAGCGGAGTCAAACCATCCAATCTGGAGTCATTAACCATAGCTCCAGTATTTAAAAGTAACTTAATGATGTTAATGTCATCGGATGCTACTGCAAAGTGCAGTGGACTATTACCATTTCCATCTTTTATATGAACATCCTGAGGTGTTAATACGAAATGAGTGATGAGACTCTTATTTCTCATTGTTGCTAAAGTAAAAGAATGACTAATATTGGTATTGCAGAACTCGACCTCAGCCATTATTTAGTTTGCTTATTAATGTGCAATCAGTTCTGAAAAAAAAGAAAACTTATTAATGGATTATTCTAATCCCACAGCTGTCGATATACATTAAAAAACAATTATTATTTCCAGTAAATACATAAATTATTTCAATAAATTAATTAAGTCTTATTTATTCTATAAAAAAAGGCTTTTGATTTAAAATGACTTCACAGTACAATAAAAAATTCAATAAAAAATAATCCATTCTAAGGTATAAGAATATCTGTTTGTGACTCATTTTTATCATGAATATTGCACTGATTCAGACCATGAAATCATTTACATCAGTTTCATTCCTTCAAGAGATACTTAAATAATAATTAACGAAACGAGTAAAGTTATTTACACTTAAGTTATGATATCTCTATTAAAGATAAATGATTATCACAGAACTTATCACGTACTTATATACTACACAAAAAAAAAATTTCTGTATAAACCTGACATATAATTACAAGACGACAATAAAAATCGTTCTTTACAGCTCGATATCTGAGTGGAAAATGAAAAAAATCACGTTTGACCTCAAGAGAACATAAAAACAAGAATATCAAATGAATCTCAGCTATTTTGCAATATACTCGACTACATTTATTCGAAACAACTTTGAAAATCTAATCTTCAAGAAACAACCACAATATTCACCTTTTTGTTAACTGTAAGTAATATTCCAGCCTCCCACGAAGAACGATAACAACGCAAAGTAGCAACAGTTGCGGATGAGCGAAATACGAGGAAAAAAAAAACGTCGATCGGTGGGTAGAACGAATCGCGCGCACTGCACAGTCGCGGAGCCAGTAATAAAAAGAGTCACTTTGTATTAATAATATATATATACTCCTGGTTATATCACCGAAAACACAGGTAAAGACTTGGTAAAGATGCTTTTATACTCGAGATTAGATACCGTCTCCTCTTCTGTGTCGCACGTTTACACATGTTATTCCCCGTATCAACGAACTTTATATTTTATATGTAAGCGACGTGACTTTGCGCTTTTCTTGCCAAACGCTGCTTCCAGTAAATGTATTTATATATTTCTGACGAACGTTACTGTCTCGTAATCTAGAATCACGGGATATTGATCGATTTATTGATTCAGGTAATATAGCATCGATCAACTCACGTCCGTACATCTCCGGTACAAACTGTCTTATGATATGCGAAACGATTTCCCCCACCTTTATAACCTATATACTCATTGAAATCCAGAATATCGTCAGCCATCATGCATCGTTATCGTTTGTGTATTACGCGGGAAATTTAAAGTGCTCAAACGCTTATTCAGCTGTAGATCGAGTAAATATAAGTCTACTGAGAAAACGCAATTACGAGGTAACAAAAGGGGAAGTACTTACGTCACATCCATTTATATCAAGTGATTCATGGATTTCGTGATATGTATGGTACAATCTATACCGGTAGATACAAATACCTATTAGGGGCTTTCGGATAAGAATCAATTTAAAGAAAAGAAATTTATGAATTTAATACATGTCTTTAATTATCCAATAATAGTACCCTGTTATTGAATAATTAAAAATATGAATTAAATTCACGCGGGTGATTCAAATATTTTACGAAAACATTCACCAAACGGACAATACGTCTGATGGGCTAAAACAAATTTATCTTTGTTAAGTAATATTTGATTAAATAGGGAAAAAAAATATTATCATCAGCTAACAAATTCTTATAATTTGACAAAAAACTTCAAATTTTAGAAAAAATAAGTTCTCTCATTTGGTGTTTAAAGGATCCTAATATTTTTAAGTCATTTTTTATATGATAGTTGCGTGCTTCACATTAATACTGTGCCCTTGACTGTGCCATACGTAGCGACAATACTTGAAAACCCGAGGTGTCCGATAATAGGCTGAACTCTTCTACGTATTCGAAGTAAATCCAGTATTATCTTCATTGTGTATATCACTGCGTTTAAGATTAATTAAAGGATACTGGGAAATGAGTACGCCAAAGCCTTAATTAAAAGTGTGTGTAGATATATTATTTTATTACCTTAATTCGATATTGACAAATTTCACGTTGATATTGAGACTTAACTTTAAGTCCCACGATACATAACACACTTGATTATTATTATTATCATGATTATTATGAATGTTTAAAGACTATTAAATATGTTAAACATATAAACTTCATAGGGTAGCTTTAAACATTGTTGTTTGTTACGATAGTAGAGTAAATTGCCTATTAAATGAAGATACGACACATTTATTTCCCATGATCCCATCGGATATTCAAGCGCTTCAACTGACGCGGTAATTTTGTATAAATATATCTAAATTTCTCTGTAGCGCCATGCGACTCTGATAATGTATAAATCTAAGAAAATCGGAGGATTTGAAGTTACACAAAAAATCGCGCACAACAAACACCTTTTCAGGATTTCGTTTTGCAAAATAGCTTCGTCAATGTTCAGCTGCTCGGTATTTTTTTCTTGTATGTGCATTGGTCTCATCGTGCTGTGATCAATATGCACTTTTTACAAATATATCGGTGGCGATGTGAAATTACATGAAAATCTACTGTTATCTTTTGAGCAATATAAATATTTTATCACATTTCATATTCAGGTTTTAAAAGAATACGTGAATATAGCGCGTGTTGTATGTCTCATGAAATTTTACAAAAAGATATCGATGAATGTGATACACATACTGAACAGGTGTGACACATTTCGCATAATCTTATTTGGTATTACAAATCTTATCATATATTTTTATTTATAGAAGCTTTTTTATCCTAAATTTCGTATTATAATAATCGTTAGCAACGTATTTTTGAAAGTAATAATTAGTTAAATCTCTGAAAGAACTTGTTGTTTTCAGCACGCACGTTTTTTTCAAGAAAACAAGAAATTCTTAGTTTCAAGGCTTTTTCATGTTGCCAGCGATTGCATTATATATTATACGATAGTTTAGAATCCAACAAAGCTGTTATAGATTTAAAAAATATATTATAAATATTATAATATTTTTATAAGCGTGTAAAAAAACTTTCGTTGAAAGAATACGTTGCTCAACCGATAAAAATTGATATTCACATAGTTTCTTTTCGCGCACATTTCGCTAAATTCAAAGATTCTCTATTAGTTATTTGATGGTTTTAGTTTTTCGAGTAAATCTACATTTGACCTATAGTTTATTATGAATTACTCTCTGAGGTCCTTGCTCTTTTGCATAGCAAATGAGGCTAAAAGAATCGTAAAGAGTTGATTCAAACATCAGCTATAACCACCACTGACATAAAAATTTGCTTAATAAAATGTATTATCATAGTAAAGCAGAAAGTTCACCTTTACTATGCGTGAAATATAAATTATTCCTTTATACTTTAAGTTCACAATTTGAAAGAAAAGTTTCCGCTATAAAATATTAGAACAGATTTAAAACAACAAGATGACGTTTTGAAACACAAAATAGCTTAGTACAATGTTGTTAAATGTTGAAAAAAATTCCTCTCACTGTATAAATAAAGGCAATCAAAAGTTAAAACTTTTAATCTGTCAGCGTATGTAAGTGTGGATAATTAATATTATCTTCTATTTCTTTCCCATAATACAAATTCGGCCTAAACAGGCACATCGTTCTCTAAAACCACTAAAATTATTGTGAAATTATCCCGACTACTTTAAACTATTTTTTAGTGTTATACCCTCAACTTAAAACTCTTTTCCGAAAGAGCCAATAAAGGGTTTACGTAAAAGTGCTAACAACTTACAAGAAATTTACAAAAGTTTCGCTTTATTATGAAAACAAGATTACGTGATGAAAATGAATGAAAAAAAGAATTGTACGATGAAACCCTAAAACAGTTTTTAAGATTTCACGTATTAACTGTTCGGTCGGTCGCTTTCACAAATACACACGAATTAAAAGAAAATAAGAGAAAGACGTTAAGTTTATGATTTACATTATTTCGAATAGCTGTGAAAAAACACATTTATCATAGTAGGCATCGAGTCTCTATGTTGCCTTTTCTTAAACTAAAACTGCTCTTAACTTAAAAAAAAAAAATAAAAAAAATAAACAAAGCCATGCGCTTAATCGACATTTGTATAATACTTTATTCCATCAAGCTGTAGTTTTTACAAACTATACTTATCTTAAGTAAAATTATCAGCTTACGAGCGCTGAACCAAGCGGATTAGTTTCATCAATTAAAACGAAATTTTTCGCCTCTTAGCATTGAAACACCGTAAAATTCTCGATTTAACCGAATTTAAACTCATTTTTTTCAGCTAATTACAGAGAGGCAGAGTCGGACGGGACATTGGCCCGCCAAAAATCAGCAAGTTCATTAATAAAAAGCAATCGTGCAATAAAATAACAAAAAATCTTCCCACAATTTAAAACAATTCAATCGTAAAATTAAAATCCCGGATCTTCGACGGGCCGCGTCTCTTCGCTCCTGTCTTACAAGTATATTTTAAAACAAAAGCAATGCTCATGTGAAAGCGACCGATTTACATGGAGGTCGGCGACCAGAAGTTCATCTCCCGAAGCTCGGATGGCTTGGCCTGCATAAGGATGTGCGACTTAGTGGTTTCCTGTTTGTTATCCTCCTTGCCGAAGTAGGTGAGATTCTGCGAGGAGATTGACTTTTTGCGGCTGAGAGCTCGAGCCGGGATTTGTTCCTGCGCTTGCTGTTCATCTTCCTCCTCGATCTTCGGGGCAATGAGCTCGCGCGATTGGCCCAGAATACTGCTCAGTAGCCAGCCATTTTTGTAGCGTTGCTGCTGCTGCTGTTGATACTCGCCACTATTCTCGGGTATGAAAGCTGGCGTGAAGAAGCGGTTGCCGTAGGCCCGCCGACGCGACTTCGGTGAACTGTCTGGAGTACCCGAGGGCGAGGCCAGCGGCGTTGCTGGCAGCGATCGGCTCACTTTCTTCTGCTAGAATGATTCGAAAATGTTAGTTAGATTGGTGGACTTAAAACAAATAGCTTTAAGAAATATTATCCATCAGCATCGCTCTAAACTATTTAATTTACGAAATAGTTTAGAAAGGATGGAAATTATAAGAAAAAATATTGACTTGATATACCTGAGCAGCCGCATCGTCGATCTGGTTTTGGTTGGTGGACGAAGCGTCCGAGGAGACGGACTTGCCGAACTTGGACGACATTATCTGATTCGCTACGTTAACGATGGAACGGCCACATTCGGCGGCATTGTCGTTACGGAACTCATCGTCTGTTGGCAAATGCTTCACCTTGGGCTTGTTGGCGATTACGATCTTTGGCTCATTGACTGTAAAATAATATTATCGATTAGGAAATCATATTTTTCTGCCTTTTTGAAATATAACAATATGCAAATACTAATTAGGAATCATCTAAAGGAAGAATACGTTTGAAACGCGTACTTCTATGCATTAGAAATTTATACCAAATATAAAATTGTATCTTATATCCTCAAATTAATTAAACGCTGGTATAAAAGTCGATAGGAAAACGTCATTCTTTCCAAAGTTAAAAAGAAAATGATGGCCTCGGATAATAACTGAAATTCACGTCACTTATCCAATAACCCAGTAAACTACTCTTGCACATAAAATCGGTTGACTCCAGAAAAATCCAGTGGCAATCGACTCTCACCTTTTTCGGCAGTAAACGGAATGAACGGCTGGCAGGGCAGAGGATGTTTGCTGAAGTCGATGTTCCTGGCGTCCTTATACTCGGTACTGCTCTTACCGGCCAGTAATTTTCCGGAACTCGAAGACGTCTCGGATTTACTGCTGCCGGCGCCGCCAATTATATCGCTGAGCGGCCTAAAACCTTCCTTGTTTCCCGCGTTGGAGTTACCGGAGGTATCTTGAGACGAAGATTTTGGATAGCGGATGTAGAAGAAGGTGTCGTCGGCCGGCGGGCTAAATGTGCTGTCGGTGTAGTCGAACCTGCAAGTTGAAATTTTTTTTTTTTTATTAGTTATTTGGTAATATTCATAGTAGAAAATTTCGTTTTCTTAAAATATTTTTCTACAAATTACGTGAATTGTAGAATGAATACTATATATACATATGTATTTTTCGATCATAGCTATAGAGATACAAGAAATGTTTATGTGTATGGAGGTCGTTTTAGTTATTATCAAACATGCAGTTATAATACGAATCAACAAGCTGTTTCCTATGATCGGCTTCTTCTATATTCTAGCAGAAACAAACTGCAAGATTTTGCAAAAGATCGATCGTATATATTAGAGTTCCAAAGATAAACGAAAAAAAAAGAAGGACTTAGTCTTTACGTTACTCACAGTTTGTTAAGCGTAGCCTTAGCAAAAAATTGAAAATGATGCTTTCTTTGCCCCATCGTAAGAAAATAATTGTTAAAAGAAAAAATAACAACTAAAAGGCTGCCGAATATTGTTTTCCCTTTACTTCAAAGCCGAAAAACACTTCACTGATCAATTTCACTCTGGACACAGCCGGCGATTTCTGACTGAACGTTTCAGTTGCGACCTTTGCACCGTATCGGTCTGTACTCGAATGCCGAAGGTTGAAAACTGGAAGATTTTCGTAAGCTACTAAGAACGAGACGCTATTGCTGCACTTGGGCCCCGAAATAACGAGGGGTAGGGGAAGTACTCGAGGAAAATGGCCAGTTTAAGGGGGTGGAGCAGAGGTCGTTTGCATACCTGGAAACTGCTGGAAATCGGTAGGGTTTAGCTATATATAATAGGACTTTGAAAATCCGCACACCTGCCTGCTATAAACTATTGGCGGCGTCGGCGTCGTCTGCTAGTTCCCGACCAGAAAATAAATTTACGGCAAAATCAGGGCCGGACCCGTTGAAAGTTTGGCCCGGGACCGGCATTTACACATGATTTTCAAAAATGTAATGGGGCGAGGGCTCGAGCCGGTTCGGGCAACCGGATTTTGTGAAAATATAAAAACTGATTTTTTATCATATCGAAGTTTTTGGTTAACAAATACCGATTTTCACTCCATTACGTGCCGGATGATTAGGTCCGGTGTGCCGCGTGGTGAATTTCTGATCGGGCTGTGTCTCTGGTGAATTTTTCGGAAAAGCATGCACATGCGCCAGAAACGTTTCTAAATTCTCAATGAGTCTTGTATTTTTTTTTGTAACTTAAGTATTTTTGAACTGTTAAGGTAAATTATAGTCTACTTCATCCTTCACCTGATACTATTTGTCACATTGCGAATAAGTATAGCATTGTGGCAGTTATTATTCTTAATACTTAATAAAAAATATGTTAATGAAAATATTACGCAGTACAAAAGTATAATTTGATACCGTAAAACGTAGTACTATATAAGTGATGATGTATAATATACATAGCAAAATATTCAAATTAACATATTATCAAGTATATCGAAGAAAATGTTAATAAACGTAGTTTGGAAATAAAGTAGTCAAACTAATAGATGAAAAACTATACCTTTAACAGTGACAATCCTAACCTTAGAAATGTTGCGAATCACATATTCCGCACATGTTTCCTGCACATATGCATGTAATTTCTGTATCATCACATATAATTCATTGTAAACTTTAGATAATACAGCATCATCTCTTGTGATTTCAGTATACTAGACGAAGTGACTACGAAAAAAAATTTGAATAAAACACGGACATATATAATCGATAAAAAAAATAATAACAAAAGACAAACGTCATATATATATATATATATATATCCAAGAGACCAAACTGCAATAAGTTCAATAATAATTTACTCTAGTAGAGTTTACTATTTAATGCTAAAAAATGAGAAAATTATCCATCATTATAATACTTAATAATATAATACATGCAGAGCATATTAAAATATCGAAATGTATATGCCAAATTTATAATACGAAGAGCGGATGTATACGAAGCGATAAAAGTAGTTAATCGTGCAATGAGGAAAAAGATTCCGGACGATCTCGCGCGCATTAGTTGCAGTCCGTGTGACGAAAAGAAAATAGACAGTCCGCGCAAGTGTATACACAATCGATTCATCGCTCTTCAAATAGAGCAATCGCGAGTCGTCTCATTGGCAAGTGTTTTATGCCGGCATCGAGAGCATGATGCAAATGAACTTGCATCGATTGTCTCGTTTGCCGAGCTGCGATAGCGATAATATAGGCGAACTGCATTGTTTCAATTCTTTTTTGTTCTCTTTCGCTCGCGTGTAGCATAATACTATACACTGCAGCTTGAAAATTGCATTGTGAGTTTAGAGTTTGTAAGGATTCGTTGGAGCGATTGAGGGTATTTGACTTTTTTTTATGACCCAATTCAATTAATTGATTTTAATTATACCTATATTTATATTTCTTGAATTACGCGAATCCACACCTTATCAAACTCTAGAGGATTATTCATATATAGAATCATAAGCCAAGTTCCATGAAAAACCGTGTTAATTAAGCGTTATTGGCATAATCTGCATAAAACGGCTTGGATTTTGTAGCGGGAAATTACGTGTTTTTTCTCATATGTCTCATCCGCCTGACGTCACCGTCGAAAAATACAAGATTAATCGTCACGTGCATCGTCTTTATTTACCGCTGCACGCAGCCTATTACGTCAGTAGCCAAAAGAGTTCAATAATCATTATTCATACATCAGCGAAATGGTCCCTAATATCTCTGTGCCCTTTAAATTTCAACGAAGCACTTCAGGCATCGTGCTCGTGATTCAATATTCGTATCAAAGGGTTATTAATCGCGCATTTTATAGAATGGCTATACGGAGTGATCCGAAGAGTTTCGATCCATTGAGCTGGAGTGTTATCAAAGTCGGAGGTGGTTAGCGAAGTACGAAAATATCTCTGTGACCACTAATGAAAAAATAAACTCATGCGGTTTCGGGGTATTTATAGTTTCCGCGTGTTAACGTTCGGAACCTAAAATACAAAAATCTGCTTGCTGTTGAAGGTTCGCGTTAGCTACTCTTCGAGCGACGCGCAAAACAAAATATTTTGCTTCTCGCCGCTGCGTTTCCTCATGTCGCACCGCATTTAAACAAAAACTGCGCGTGATTTTGTCGTTTTAATTTTAGAGCGGAATGAGCTTTTAAAGTTCTTTAAAAACGTTCTTGTAATGTTCTTTATAACGCATAAAATTCAAACAACGAATAAACGCGTCCAAAGTAAACTCGTTTCGAAATTTCTGATGGAGACTTGGTCGCTTAGTTATTATTATTTTAACTTTCTAACCCATTATTGTGGCCGAATCGCTGCCAATTTCTCGACCCGGTATCATCAGTCTCGACTTGTTGAGTGAAAGCGAGCAACGCAGATACTATATAGCGTTTTCAAACTCGAAACATTCGCGTAACTCCTTTATGCATTTATTTATTTTATTTCTGCGGCAAATTCCCGTCAACATACAAAATCTCACGGTTCCGCTGAATTATATCACGATTTATCATTAGTGAGATGTCACGACTGATAAGGTGTCCGGTAATAATCTCCCACTTTATCGTCGAAGTTGAGACGATAACGTAGACTCTTCCGCTAATTTCCAGGCAGTCGCGATGTTGTGATGGAAGAAAACTTATGTATTAAGATTCAAATCCAAAACAAAAACAAACGTCGCTGAAAAAAATTTCCGCCCATAAGTATCAGCATCAAGCAATAAGAGAGAATCTCCAAAACGTATTAAAGAATACAAAAAAATTGATTCGACCTTCTAGAGACGTAGAATCCGGTACAAACCGCCGATCGACCACCCTAAAATCGAAAACACGAGTCTGAAGAGGAAGAAGACATTTTGCAATAGGTATATGTATACTCGTATATTAAGTATATAAGAAGTATTATAATACTTACGCGATCAATCGAGCCGCGGGTCAGTCGTGTCTTTAAAAATAAAAGCGAGTCGTCGACGATCTCGTGACCACGAGCAAGGTTGGAAGAGAGAGAGGGACTAAACGCGCTTTCCGCGTGCCCGTTGAGCAAGTCGCGTGCCTTTACCGTGTGTTTTGCTTTTTTTTGTTACTTGTATATGCAAATTCGCACGGATTTACGTCTTTGGAGGTGTGTATTATGACTTTGTCGTCAACATGACGTAAAAGAGACTTAATGATGTATTTTGCTCGAACGCGACGTTGAATTTTGCTTTTGTTGATGATAAAGAAAATGTTAATATTTTTGAGTAAAAAATGTATTCAAATTAATTTTGTTTTCAAACGTGTATTTATACCGAGAGGATATAATCTATTTTTATAGGCAAATATAATCCACTTGTGCATCGCTATCGTTCATTGGCATCGGCTTATTATTGTAATTCGTAAAAATTGACCCAAAGCGAGACCCAAGATAATACCGGATATTTATAAACATTCCACTAGCAAGTACATAATATATTTCGCCTCTAAAAACTGTGGTAAAATTCAAGTATCCTTCCGATAACGCTCTGTTGATAAATATTGCATTAGCGCTTCATTAAAAATTCATATTTTGTCTGGGACTTACATAAAAATCTAATGCATTATTTATACAGAGACAATGCGATGACTCGATCCTATAATATAGTTTCATCATCTTTTTTGTTCGCTGCGCTTCTCTCGTGACTTCTTTATCGAGACAGAGAAAGATTATATAGCGAGAAATTGTTTGTTGCAGCTTCGCGATGAACAACGAAATCGTTCGAGCCGTTTACGAGGTGAATTTATGTCGCTGCAATATATGCACTCTTTACTGTTAAGATAAAACCGACTCGTTCTCGATTTATACAGTCGACGCGAGGGACGATCTATAGCGCTGTTTGTATTTTTGTATTTATCAAACGATGAGTCAACGCGATATATGTCTTCAAATTGATGATACGAACTCACGTTTTCGTTCGACATGTATCTTATACAAGTGGAAATGGAAAATTTTTGTGCGTTGACATCAAATTATTGTAGTTTTCCGAGTAATGAACATTTTTTTTTTAAGTTTTTCAACTACAAACATATTTTTATTTTTCAGCTATAAATTACTGTGTCAAACAAAAAAATTATAGCTTTGTTTCCGCAGGAATAATACTGCAAAAACAAAAGAACTCACGATATCAAATTCAAATTCACGAAAAGCACTTGCTTGCAAAAAAAATCTGAAATTCTATATATCCTTTCATACTGACGTAAAGCCTCCAATTAATGGCAGAGAGCACTTTGTGTTTATACCTCAATTCATCACTCGCCATATATATATGTAATCGCTCGTCTCTCCCTCTTCATACAGACAACGACGACACACAATTCCGACAGCGTTATTCCGTATGGCACGTGCATTTCGTTATCTCCGGGCGGCGCGAAAGTGCAGCGATGCGCGTTTTTTTGACGCGATATCAAGGCTGCGAACGTCTTTTGCGTGGTTTCAATTACTTGAGCTTTTTTTTTTTAATAGGGAATGAAAATTGAGGATGAGTTTGCGAAATATTTTGTAGACAAAAGTGATCGTAAACTTGATTAATTGTCGGCTAGTAATTGATATGGTTAAAATAAAAATGCTTCTGGAAAAAGACAAATGAAGAAGTTATGAAATTTTTGTATTTGTCGAAAGTGATAAAGATTAATAAGTACAGCAGTAGGTAATTAATTTTTGATAGTAAGCAGAATATAAAAAAAATTTATCATTCTTTTATCTATCACCAGTTAGAGGAGAAAAATAAGGTTGTTATTAATTAATAACAAGTTGTTGTTAAGGCTACAGATACAAACATAGCTGTGCTGTTGATAATATTATTACCTGGTATCTAATTTTCCTTTCATCCACTGAGGTAAAAATGTAGCCTCTCCGATGGACCTGTCGGTCGGTCTTGAGGATCCCATTTTTCTTGTTATAACTCTATAAAAACACTGTTCCGTTCTAACTATAAATGCTGTTCTTTCATTCAGTGGCGAATTGGATTGTCACAAAACATTTGCAAATTTCAAGTTGTGCGCAGTTGATATTGTGGCGTCAGTTGAAAAGCATTGAATTCCTGATGGTCTTGGATGTTGCGATGCAGTTGGATACTTATCTCCTGGGCTTCGTTACTTAAAGTACGCTTCCTAGGAGTTTGACCTTGACACCATTCTACTGACCTAAAATTGAAAGATGATTTACATTACACTGATGATTCATTATAGTATTGATTAAATATAATGTAAATGAGTATGTAAAGTAGTTTGAGATATTATGAAATCACTATTTTAAGCAGTTATCAAATGTTCTGGTTAGAATTAGAAATAATATAATAAGTTATTTTAACACATTTGTATACAGTTCATGAATTTTCATCTTTTTTACTTTAATCAATGCTGACAGGTATCTTTATAACGATACATATATCTAATAATTTATGAGGTCACTTTATCAATAAACAGCTGTAAACAGATCTTACTACAAACTTTCCACACTTGCTAGTACATTTTTTTTAGTTTAAAGATAGTGGGAAATATTTTACTGTTTACTTCACGATTATTACTTTCACTACAAGAATTACATACAAAGATAGAGGGAAACATTGTATACTGTTTACTTCATGATTCTTATTTTCACTAATACTTAACATAACTCACACCACATCACAGGTAATTAATGACCAAAACTTGTATGAGTACAATTATAAACAAATTCTCCTTGGCTATAAACCTTGTCTCCAAGGAATTATCAATAGGAAGACTTGTTGTCGTCTCATCAGTACAAACATAAACAAAGCAACACAAATATTCTATTCCATGAGTCATGCACCTTGGGTCCATAGAATCTAGCCCAAATACTGAGGAAGCAATGAATGTCGTCGCTTTCATTCCCTAGCCTTACATAATCTGAATCTACGTCGCAGCAAGGTGTATGTGTGTATATGTGTGCGTGCAAAATAAAGCATGTGTATCCCACATCTATTAATACCCGAGCACAGTTTCCAGAACACCTCTTTGCATCACAGAGATGCTGCCACCAGGCATTTCATCAGCTGAACCCAAACATTAGCCTCTCCATTACCAATCAGAGAATCGATTCAAAATGACACAATAATTACCAAACGTACATGCACCGCGCAGTCTTGACTTTCAGAATTATGCAAAGCAAACTCTCGAACTTGACACAGCGGTCAAAAGAGTCCCGAGCTGTCATAACGCTATTGAGCAATAGCTATAAGGTGCGTTTCAGAAGCCCCGCAAGTGCGAGCCTCGCTTCGCGGAGGTAAAAACAAAATCGGAGCATACGGAGCCTCGAAGCTTCGAACTTGGGTATACGTAAGTGCGTAGCCGACGAGTACTCACCCGACTCTTTCTGCAGGTTGTGGAGTTTTTGAGAACTGTCCCCATAATTCACACCTGAACTCAAGCACAACGACTCTTACAGCTGATCTACACGTGAAGCTGGCCCAACTGCTGCTTCGACACTAATCTGCTCCGCTTTTGCCTTTTACTTTTACGCTTGGCGATTTCCAAGGTGTCGCGGACGTTTGGACCAATCGCGAACGAGGTTCTATGAGAAGCGGCAGGAAATGCCAAGCGATTGGTCGCGCAGCGCATCTAGGAGAGACAAGTGTTCGCGCTGCGCTTTTTTAACGGAAAAATGACGGGTTTGACCGTCGTTGACGCGATCTGAGAATCTTTTTTGAATTTTTCATTTCTTTCAGATATTGATGGATCATTTGGAATTTTTCGAAAATTAGCTGAACAGTGATGGGTTTCAAATGACAAAGATTGATTGCAAAAATAAGTTAGATATTGTATTTTTCTAATATACTGGTACACAATTGTTGAATATTTCTTTGTAATTACAGAGCATTATGCAGACTGAGGTAATTTGTGTAGCAATGGATATATACACAGGATTCATTTTTTTTCCAAGAATTTTAAACAGTTTTATGTGCTTTTCTGCATTGGCTCGAACATTTGCATACAGAGCCAACTTTGTTTTGTCATTTTCCAATTTGGTAGAGTGAGCCTTGCAGTTGTCAGGAATATATTTTTCTATCAATTCTTTGGTCGGCCAAATATCAAGGGATGACCATTTACTGGCCAGGTGAATTATCATCTTTTTGAAAAGAACATTTACTGCTACATTGGTAAGTCCGAAATGCATGCCTAGTTCAAAATCTGGATTATTCCTCTTCAGCTTCCACAGAGTAAAGAAAAATTTGTCTTGAGGGGATATTTCATTTTGTGATTTTGAATCTAATGTATAATTTACAGTGTTTAATGTGCTTCCTAATGATTTAAATATGTACATAAACTGTTCGTAGCTATCTAAACTTGTGAAAAAGAACATTCCTTTTTGATCATTTTTGAATTGTTCAATGCTGTAGCGACAAATTAAATTTTGTTGACTGCTTTCATTATCATCCATAGGTGGACAGTTATAACAATGTTCATTATAAATATTTTCTACAATCTTCCTAGCACTAATATCACCATTTACAAGATGATTTGAATCTATACTACAACTATGATAAGGCTTGTTATCGCTATTATTTGAGTTTTTATTAATATTGTCATTATTATCTAAGTCATATTCTTCTTTTATTATTACTACCTGCCTAATTAGAGGAGTCATTTTAATTGGAGCTGCTTTTTTTATATCGTCAGTCTTTTTGTGGTTCATTTTTTTCTCTTCTGGAGTAACACAAGGCACAGATTCTTTGACTAAATGAGTTCTTAGGAGCACATTTCCTTGAGAATAATATTAAAAATTAGTATCTTACTTTTTTGACATAGATATGGTGCAATTGTTTTAATTTGATATGCAAAACTCACCAAATTCTTTGCTTGTTCTCCGAATTTGTTCAGGTAAAAAATGTTCATCACAAATCCCATTGCCAGGTTTTGGTTGAAAATCAGGTCTTTTAATTGCCTCAAGCCATTTTTTTCTCATTTTTTCGTTTTTGGGAAATACGAATTTCGCTTTATTTCTACATGTTAACACAGCACACTTGTGTTTTGGCATCTTTTTTGGAATTTATGATTATTTACAATGATGATCGTTACTTTTCAACTGATGATAACATTATCTACGAAAGGTTATGTTCATACGTTTCCCTCTGGTTCGACGACAAACAACTGTAGCCACTGTACCTATTATATCTATAGATATATTGTTACAATAAAAAGGAAGTTTGGCCCACTAGCGCTATCTGCCTGTTAAAATCTCTTAAACCAGAAACATTAACACTTTTCATTCAAAATATTATTAGAAAACAAAAAGTCAATTTTTAACATTTATTATTAATTTTCTAATACGAATAAATTGTCGATCATTGTTCAGCGATAAAATTTGATTTTTCATTTTTAAATATCGAACACTTAAATTTTCGCGCCTATTTCGTGATAGTATTAATTAATAAAATTAAGCAAATAGAATTATTGAATTATTCAATGGAGCAAAACAATATTTTAACTGTCGTATCTCGTATCCCATATATAGAGGTGGATGGTCATGACCTCGGTCATGACTTCATGACCATTCATGACAGTATAATTTTAGTATACATATATATAGATATAATCCCGTATATATCGATATTCTCGATCGCCAAGTGCCAACCACGGAGTAGGAGGGGATGCCAACCATTGTTACAGAAGACGCCATGTTGAAAAGAGAGAGACAGAAAAATAATATATACTTACTGAAGAACACGTGCAAGCCGCACGCGTGTGGCAGTTCTTGAGGTTTTAATTAAATAAGTGCATCAAAATGCCAAAAATAAGGAAATTAAAGCGCAGAAAGAAGTTCCGAGCGAATGTTAATAGAAAGAGACTAAGAAACAAATTAGAAAAACTTCCTAATATTGAATGGTAAGCTAAATATTTCGCTTATAGTTGTCAGGCTAAATACCATTTTTGTTTTCAATTATTTATGTAATTTTTCTGTGTTTAATAGAATTCTAATAGTTAAATATTTTTATTTACAGTAAACCAATAAAAGAAGCATGGGAAAAAAAGAGGTCGACAGTGAAAAATTTGGCAGAGATGGGTCTAGCATATGATCCAAATCAAGTTCTCAAAATTCCAAATGTAAAAAAGGAGATGCTTAAGTTTATTAAAGAAGGTGGGGATGTGGATGATCCAGAAAGTGAGACTGAAGTTGAGGAACACATTCCAACAAAGTTACATGTTGTACAGCGTTTAGAGGAAGATGCTAAGCATCCGAGAGCTAAGCTTTTTAGGCTGCCTAATAACGAAGTGAACTTTGCTACTTACATGATGGATAAATATGGAGATGATTATAAGGTATGTTTTCAAGTTATCTTGAGTCTGCGTTCTTCATAATATAAAAAGTTAATATCTACTAATTCTTAAAGGCAATGGCGAGGGATCATAAAAATTATTACCAATTGACCTGGTCTCAAATTAGAGCAAAGATTGAAAGGTTCAAACGTATTCCTGAACAGTATGCTGAGTATTTGGTTAAGAAAGGAGAAATTGTTTTGGATGATCCAACTCCATTGAAGAAAATCAAACCTGAAATTTTGAAAGAGACTGTTGAAAAGAAGCCCGATGCAAAGCCTTCGAGGCGCCAAAGGAAACAAAAACAAACTAGTATAATACAATCAATTTGGCAGGAAGAGCCTATAGGTGTAGATGGATCTATGGATACCAGTACAAAGTCTTTTG
The DNA here is from genome assembly GCA_900474305.1 of Cecidostiba fungosa. NCBI lineage: Eukaryota > Metazoa > Arthropoda > Insecta > Hymenoptera > Pteromalidae > Cecidostiba > Cecidostiba fungosa. The sequence goes on from UCOJ01000613.1 coordinate 60,066, forward strand.
AAGATGGAGAAGAAAATGAGTCTTTTAGTAAACCAGCAAATGGTGAAAAGAAGTTACAACTATTTTCAGATGATGAAGATCAAGAAAATAGCGACGACGACGTTGATAATGAAGAAGATGACAATAATTCTGACAATGATGTTAGTGATAGGGAAGATGAAAGTGACAAAAAGATAGAAGAAATTAAAGTGACTAAACATAAAGTACCGGTAATGTTAGGCAAACATAAAACAGCAAATCTAAAAGCTAAAAGGTTGAGGGGCAGGTAATTTGTAAAGATTTTTTAAATTTGTACAAGTAGTTGTATTTGTTTACAAAATATTACATATCTTATGTAAAAAATATAGTTATTCTTATCATTTTACAGTAACATATATAGAAATCAAAGATCATTACTTATAAAATAGAAATTATTACAAAATTAAATATAATTGTATATTTACATTATTATTGAACTGTTTCTTTGGCAGTTGCAACTTCAGTAGAAAACAATTTTTCAGCTTCATTTGCTAAATGAATTACAGTGTTTGAAGCTTTAATGTGATATTTTTCTAAGTAGTTTCTGCTGTTTAACTCAGTCTCATCTAGAAAGTATCTGCAAAGAGAAAAATAAATAATACAGTTTTTAAATACTATGAACATTCAAGATTGTTTTTTTATATTTACTTGCCTGTAATTAACCATGACACCACAACTATTGGCCATTCCTCTTGGTGAAGGATCAGCCATCCAATTTATCCTCCACATAACTGCTCCATTTCGAAGATGAAAATTAGCAACGTTATTTAGAGCATAATTACGCCGTTTTTCTTTGTATAAATAGAATGCACAGGCTCGTAATAACGGTTCCCGCAAAGTTGATGATAATTTTTTGTCATTTCCCCAAAGAGAATTGTTGAAAATCTTTTTTAAATCCAGATACAGATCTCTTGTTGCCGTAGTTGTTTGGTCATAGTCCAAATCAGATTTTATTGACTCTTGCTCACTTTTAGTAAAAACTGTATTGATATCTAAAAATTTAAGAGCACAAAAATTATATTACTCGGTGAAAATTAAAATTATTTTTTTTTTAAATATGAACGAACTATTATATTATGCATTACCTCTTTTCATTCTATCTAGAAGCCATACTCGGAAATTTGGTACAGGTGATAAACTAGAAAGTTGGTCTATTATCGGGAATTCTGCTGTTATATGTTTTGCTACTTCTTTTATCAAATAATTTCCCAATTCAATACCCTTTAAAAGACATTGAATGTTAATGACTAGGATTTTTACATTATTCAACAACGAAATTATATACGTACTTGTAAACCAACTTGAGTTGATGATATAGAGTAAAATATCGCTGCTTTTATTTTAGTCTTATCCTCTTCAACCCTTTCATTATTAACCATAATTCTACCAAGAATTCGATTTTCAGAATCTTGGATACCTTTCACTGTATCTGTAATTTGCGATGTTTGAGTTAAAAATTCTAATTAATTTCAATTATAATTTAAAGTATAGATTATTAATAATAATATACCAGGTATAACATCACATAGAGCAGTGTGCAGCAGAACTAGAGGTTCTCTGGGCATTGACGGATGAGTAAAAATAAAACATCTTCTGTATGGTCCAACTCGTTTTTTCAAATCAGCCCAGTTTCTCACAGGATGAATAGCTTCATAATCAGAAACCTGCCACGTTTTTCATTTTTATTAGTTTTTAAGTTATTAAGAAACAATATAAATTATTAATTTTGTAATGAAAAATACTTTTTGTAAAATATCACATGAGGTTTGCCAAGTCACACGTTCAACTTTCATAAATCCTACAGAAAACCACAAAAACAACATTTCTTTCAGAGTGGCATCCATCTGACTAAGATATAGAATATCATCTGAATCCTTTGTACAATGGCTTATTAAATCCTAAGAATTAAAACATTCATAAATTATTGTCATGCAATAAGTATTTTAAGTAACTTTTAAATTTGATCCTTACTAAGACATTCGCTCTTAAATCTACAAGAAATTTGACTCCATGTTCCAGTCTTCCAACTCGTGCAAACAGCCAATGATATGGAGGTGTTAGGGCATCTTTCAGAGCTCGCTCCCTTGAGATCAATTGGTTTGGATTGTTTGGCTAAAAAATTTTTGATTAGATATATGCACATTGAGCTTAACATGCTTGGATTACAGTTATTTTATTTTAAAACCTCATTGCAAGCTAATCTTTTTGCAAGCTGGCATATTTTGTCGTGGTTTACAGCATATCGAGTTGCAAGAGACGATAGAAACTTGGCTCGTTCATCTTTTGTTAAGATATTATATTTTAAACACAGACTGTTAACTTTTGTCTGAAATAATTAATGAATTATTAATAATTTGGTATATTTGAATTTGCTTTATTAAAAACCAGGATCATTACTTCTATAATCCAGCTGCTGGTATTTTTTGTTTTAAAGTCTATAATTTCCTCAAGATCTTTGTTGATAGTACTCTCCTCCCCCTCTGCATGAGGTTTTAGCTTTACATTTACTTTTGTATGAAAAGAGTTTAAATTACTGCAGCGTCGTAGAAGTCCAGATAGTTGAAAAACAGAGTTTGGATGTTTCATCATGGTGAGTATATTGAAGTTTTTATCACCTACAAATTTCAAAACAGTTTTATTCTTACTTTTGTTACGATATACAATAATAAGTTTATTTGTATGTGTTGATAAGATATACGTATAATCATCATTCAGTTTTGGTTGTAAAAATAGTCACGAGCCTACATTATCTCCACAATCTAGATCTACTTTTAAAGTTTTGACAATTAGATATAATATTTATGTAACTTTTATCTGCTAATAACATAAACGTGAATAGAACCCAACTAAAGAGTCACATCATTAATGGAAACACTAAAACTACTTCACATAGCGAATTTACAACTCACGCTAATTTCGTTATCCTGAAATTTTCAATCAACCTTTTATTTTCTTTTGTCAATTTTGTAGTGCTACTATCTATTATTATCAACTCTATTATCGATTCCGCTGTTTCAAATTAGTTACAAATTCGAACATAACTATAAGAAACTATTTCATTTTCCGAATTCGTAATTTGATGCTCATAATTCAAATGGCTCCAAAAATCGAAAAATGCAAGCCTCGAATTATCATGCTGGCAAATAATAATGCAAAAACATTCCAGACAGATGTTGCGGATTTGCTGATAAATGGCTGAACCTGACTCGTCGAACTGAAGACCAGACCATCCGCGAACCGAACGTGCAATTCGTCAGTTCCCTCACCTTTCTTGGAGCGGTGTACGTGACGTAAGAAAGGTTAGGTTAGGCACAGTGTGCTGGCTGTGCTCCACTCCATGCTCCTTCACTCATCAGTATCAGTGTATTACTTAGGCTATACACGCAGTATTCTCGCAACTTGATAGACAAATTTAAAAGAAAACATTCGAACGCATCGAAGTTACGTTGATTTTCTGGGAGAAGACATTATTGTTGATCGAGAAATCAAATAAAATTTGCAAATCATGTAAGTACTTTGGAGAAGCAGAAGGTTTTCAATACCTGTTGTGACTGTAAACAAAGCAGGTTAAGGGCTTTTCCAGATTTTAGAGATAGCCTTAATTGGATTGTGAGATAGTAATGTTCTTATATTTCAGAGATTAATTCAAGGATAATTGGTCTATTATCATAGCTGATTGGGTTGATTGCATCAGATTCGCTTGCTGGGGCTTATCAATAGTTTTTCATGTTCATCGAGCGAAGATTCCGGAACATCCTTGACAATGGTTTATTCCTCTTCAGAACCAGGTTACCATCACGCCATTGCTGGGGCAGCCAGCGGATGCTTGACGAGATTTATATGCCAACCCCTAGATGTAGTCAAGATTAGATTCCAGGTAGAATCAATGAATTCAAAATTTGTTGTGTCATTTGCTTAGATTCATCTAGAATGAATTTTTTGACATTCATTCCTTTATGTGGAATGACAGTTTTCATTTTAACGATTGATTGACTTTATATATTGTGAATTAAAATTTATTATTATAAAATATTTGAATGAATTCAAACTAACAACTTGACAATATTTTTATTTTGTAGCTGCAAGTTGAGCCTATAAAGAAACATTCTGCAAGCAAGTACCATTCAATGTTACAAACATTTCGCCTCATTGCTAAAGAAGAAAGTTTCTGTGCACTTTGGAAAGGTCATGTTCCTGCTCAATTATTATCAGTTATTTATGGAACCAGTCAGGTTGGTCTCAGTTATAGTATCACTATTAAATAGCAAATAAACTTTTTTTATTAAATTTTTTTTTATTGCTTTATATTATAGTTTTACGTGTACATTATTATTAATCAACATCTAGAGAAATTTGATTTCTTGAGTGATAAAACAAAAACAGTTCATTTTGTAAGTGGAGCATTGGCTGGCTGTTTTGCAACTGTAACTTCCTTTCCATTGGATACTGTAAGAACTAGGCTAATTGCACAATCATCTCAGAATAGAGCATATAAGGGAACCTTACATTCATGCACGCAAGTATTTTTTTCTAATAGTCTTTAGATTAAACTCTAAGATGCCATTCAATAAATTATTATTGGCATATTTCTAATTCAATCTATCCAATTTCATATTGTCGAGTAGATATTAACATGATATATTTATTTACAGGACAATTTACAAGACTGAGTCACCCAAAGGTTTTTTCCGTGGATTGTTACCTACATTGCTTCAGATTGCTCCTCATGCAGGTTTACAATTTGGAACATATGAACTTGTCAAAGACATTAAATTTTTACCCGCTAATAATGAAGATTCTGTAAGTCTTTGGAAATAACTATTAAAGTAAAGCTGTGACAAAAGATTATTTAAAGTGAAAAGGGATCATTTTACTTTATGCTTAAATTAGCTATTCTTCTTAATATTATATTGTGCACCTAGGGCAATAAGTAGGTCTTCTAAGCCCTGTTCTGGAGTAGTAGCAGTAGTAGCAGATACATACTGCAAGCCAAAAGATGAGCAGTGCTATATAGGCAAAAACACCTTCTTGTCCAAGGTGCACAACTGCACACGATACTTTTTGTAACACGTGTATTATGATTTATGCATTTCTGATACCTATGAAAGAAGCAACACTATTAAGGTGATCATTTTCAACACGGCATCTTACCGTTATTAGGTAATATTTTTGTTGAATTACATTTTGATTATTACATTTTTGCTCTTTTTTTTCGGCCTGTTATCATTTTTCGGCCGTTTTTAATAGGTCTAAAAAATGCAGAAATTGTGCAAGTGTTATATAAATTAAATTATAGTATTGCGTGATCAAGGGTATTTTAAAATTTTTTGTCATGGTTTGCAGTATAATTAATAATGATTTTTTTAGAAAGAAATATTCAAGCAACAATTTTTTTTTTCAGCATCATCATAAGAAAGTAGGTATTATAAATAGCTTAGTTGCTGGCTGCCTAGCAGGCCTGGTAGCAAAAACTATAGTCTATCCCCTCGATTTAGCTAGAAAGAGATTACAAATACAAGGATTTGAGCATGGCAGAAAGGGATTTGGAGGGTTTTTCCGTTGTAATGGTCTGATCAATTGTCTTGTATTGACCACCAAGCAAGAGGGAATCCGAGGCCTTTTCAAAGGTTTAGGACCAAGTCAATTTAAAGCTGCCCTAATGACTGCCTTGCATTTTACATTTTATGAGCAGACTTTGAATCTCATTCGTGATAAACATGAAAATGAGCATTAAAATATCTCATAATCGCCATTAAAGAATAAGCAATATTCTCTAAGCATGTAAATATACATATAATAGTGATACTAGCCTATTATGCTATTATTATTTTATTCATATACTCTGATCATTGACAAGATGTTTCACTACACAATTGACAAATAACGTTTTTGTAAGGTATACTTATAATTTATATCTACGTATATGAAAATTGTTTTATATTTTTCATAGGTATACATTCTACCTTTGTTAACTACTACAAAATGCTAATTTTAAAAGCATTGGTTGTAGGTTTTTTGGAATAAATATTTTGAAACTTTACATACCATTTGTGATTTCACGCTTTTTTACTCACGCGAAATTAGAAATGAAAGTATTATTTATACATATATGAACTTTTCTACAAATTTTTGTACTTAATTATACATGAATGCTTAAAGTATATATATAATATATATACACTTGATAATATTGTTGAGTTTATTGACTTGTATAAATTATTATAATGAAATTTAAAATAACAATTGCATAGAAGGCAAAATCTTTAGGAGTATAACTCATTCATATAAAATAAATTTGAATAAATAACAAAAATTATAAACAATTTTATCAAAATTTATTTACTGTACCTTGAATCTTCTTTTTAGTCATTACATGATTGATCTATTGCAAGTTTATCAATTAACAATAACACATGAATATTTTTGTTTTTATTAGTGAAAAAACACTTGAGAAAGTTATTACAAGAAAAAAAAGCAGTTTGAAACAGTAGCAAAACTCATTGAATGAGCTTTTACTGCACTGATAAAGCAACAAATTCGTAAGCTAAAGAAACAATTAAGAAAAAAAGTATAGCAGTGTTAAATGACAAAAAAGTCGTGCTTCATCGGTCAAGTTGTTAAAATTTTTATACAAATAGGTAAGGTAAGAATTAAGGTTTTCTCACAGAAGCAATTTTAATTTTCAAATTCTCTTAAATTCATTTTCAAGCGAGGAGTTCCAAAATGTGAAGCCCATCAAATAAAACTCTCAAATCCCGAGAAAATTCCTTTAAATAAACCCTTTCTCATCCGTTAAAAAAAGTGGATAAAAAATTTCAAAAAATTCATCCCACAAGCACACGTCGAGTGAAAGAATCCAGACCCCCTTAAAAATTCCACTCAGCCGCTACGTCCCTGGGCGTCGACCCAAGCGGGCCGTTCAAAAAGCAGCCAATCAGCGTTTGGCCGGCAGGCTCGTTCCCTGCGCCGAGTAGGCCGACTGCTTCCGACGCCGCGTCCATTTTGCCTCGCCGCAGATCCCGCTTCGTCGACACCGGTGCCCGGACACTTCGCCTCCTCGTAGCTTCGCAAGTAAGTTCCTCAATTGAGCCATATTTGGGTACTTGTTGTCGAGGATCGCCGTTGCGAAGGTTATTCCGAGTCGCCCGACGCCGAGGATAGTCGAGAGGACATCGTTAGGTTCGTTCCGCGGAACTGTGTGCGTGCCTGCATGTCGCCCGCTTTCTGTCGAGGTTCGCGCAGCTTAAGGTTGTCGCAAGCCGAGTGATTGTACAGTCGCGGTTTCGCGAGGGTGCACCCAGCCCCATGTGCTTCTCTTTGATTGTTATTAATGCTACTAGTTGAATTTCTTTCGGGGAGATTATTGCCTTTGCTCGTTTGGAGAGAGTCGAACTTGGGCTTTTCTCGTGGGCCTCAATTTTCCGTCTGGAATATTCTTTTGTAGGTTACACGCCTGATGCATGTATTTTTTTCACTGCTATCAGCTTTTTTCTATTGTTGCCGTTTGCCGAGTGTGTGTTTGGAACGGTACGTGTTTTCCGAAAGCTTTCTATCCTTCTCCCCTTCTTTCTTTCTTTCTCTCTCTCTCTCTCTCTCAGCTGATAAATAAATATAGGTGACTGTTTGCTTGATATATATTTATAAATGGAGTAGACCTTTTGTTGCTTCTTGACACTACAGTAGACTCTCTGTAAAAGTGAGCACAGTAGGCAAGGTGTGATACGTATTTTTTTTCATGTTGCCAGAGGTGCTCTGAGTATCAAAACAATGTTGGTAGAAAATTTATTTTAGATTAGAATGTTGGAGCTTTAACTGGTTCGAATCAACATCTTCACTCTGTTTTGTTGAATTAATCGATACATTTGTTGATGAATTAAATTTTAGCTTTGTATCAGAGTTTATAAATATAGTGTGTGTAAAGAATATTGTCTAATGTAGGGTATGAATGTTGTAATATTTTTTAAAATTGCAATTCAGTTATAAATTTTTTTGACAAATTTTTTAAATTATATTTAATTCAATGGTTTATTTCATTTTTATGCCAAATGTAATTGAATATTTTGATAAATAAAAATTTGTTGTGAATGGAGTAGTTTGAATTTAATTTATAGGAAATTTAGTAGGATTTAATAACAATAAGAATTTTACTTTTAGTTTTACAGTATATTGCTTGTCAGATTTTGTTTTCAATAATAAAATTTAATAATTGGATACTCCTGAAGTTAATGAAAAAACAAGTATAAATATTAGTTTTAATAAAAAAAAATATAATTTACAAAATCGAAAATAGGTGCACTAAGTTATTTCCATATTTTGTTATTGCATAATTTATTAATTTGTCACTACTTTTGCAGATTCGTTTTTTTGTTTAAATAATCTGGAAAGATTGCGCTCACAAAGAAAAGAATCATGGCGGACTTGCAGGGAGTCCCGGTGACACAAGATGCCTTGTCCGTGGCTCAACTGGAACTCGGTGGCAATCCCAATGCCCTTGCGCTGCGTAGACCTTTTGATCCGGCTGCTCATGACCTGGACGCAACCTTCCGCTTAACGCGGTTCGCCGACCTAAAAGGATGAGGGTGCAAGGTCCCTCAGGAGATTCTTGGTAAACTCCTTGAGGGACTGCAGGCCGACGATGGTAGTGCCCAGGATCATGAGCACGCCCACTTTATGCACATGGCTACCCCGCGCATAGGTGTGTATTTAATTCTCAAAATTGTTTAGTTTGCTAATAAATTTTTCAAAGATATTAATGCATAATTTTGTTTTGTCCAGGTATTGGTATGGATTCCTCCGTTACTCCTTTGAGGCACGGCGGGCTAAGTTTAGTCCAGACAACAGACTTCTTCTATCCACTTGTTGATGATCCATACATGATGGGTGAGTGAGACATAGAGGCTTGGAATATAACTCATTCTGCATTTGAATTTAAAAAACTGTCGTACTGTAAACAATGGGAAACTTTTTCTTCTAGGGAAAATTGCTTGTGCCAATGTGATAAGTGATCTCTATGCCATGGGAGTGACAGAGTGTGACAACATGCTGATGTTGCTGGGTGTTAGCACGAAAATGACCGAGAAGGAGAGAGACGTCGTAGTTCCTTTAATCATGAGGGGATTCAAAGATTCCGCATTGGAAGCTGGTACGACGGTCACCGGCGGACAGACGGTCGTGAATCCGTGGTGTACTATTGGTGGCGTGGCCACGACAGTTTGTCAGCCAAACGAATACATTGTGTAAGTTTTCTTTGTCGCTTACTAAACACCTGATTTTGTACATTAATTGTATGTATATGTCGCAGTCCCGATAACGCAGTGGTAGGAGACGTGCTGGTACTAACGAAACCTCTGGGTACGCAAGTAGCCGTCAACGCGCATCAGTGGTTGGATCAACCAGATCGCTGGAACCGTATCAAACTCGTGGTCAGTGAGGACGATGTCAGGAAAGCCTATCAGCGTGCAATGGATAGCATGGCTAGACTTAACCGAATAGGTTTATTATTCATTTTGCTCTATCAACCGATAACTTCTATATCAATAAATTAATGATTTGTTGATTTCTGTAGCTGCGCGGCTAATGCACAAGTACAATGCTCACGGGGCGACGGATGTGACGGGCTTCGGACTGCTGGGTCATGCTCAGAACCTAGTCAAACACCAGAAGAACGAGGTGTCCTTCGTCATTCACAACCTGCCGGTTATCGCGAAGATGGCTGCCGTTGCCAAGGCCTGCGGTAACATGTTCCAACTTCTGCAAGGACACTCCGCCGAAACCAGCGGTGGACTTCTCATCTGCCTACCTCGAGAACAAGTATGTGACTTTTTTCCAAAAAGAAGGGCTATTTTGTATTTAAAGTTTTCATTAATTCTTTATTTTCAAATCATTAGGCTGCAGCATACTGTAAAGACATCGAAAAGCAAGAGGGCTATCAGGCGTGGATAATCGGTATCGTTGAGAAGGGAAATCGCACTGCACGAATAATTGACAAGCCGCGAGTGATTGAAGTGCCAGCAAAGGAAAAGGACGGCGAACTCTGGTAATGAAAAGTACGAGAATCGACAGTCGAGCCATTCCTGTACGAAGAAGAGAAGAACGAACTTTGGTGTTTATTCTTGATCCTTAGAGTTTCTACAATTTATCATGCAGAATCATGCACAGTCAGTCTGTTTTTGAGCCGTTTCTCTTAGTCTGATAAGGATTACCAGGAAGCTTAAGACCACTCTACTAATCTACGACAATGATTGTGGCCGTTGCACTTTGAGAATTCGCGACCGTTCTTAAATCTTTCGCCTATCCCCCATCTTTTTGTTATGTCTATGCAATGTATGTAGTACATAAGAATACAGATTTTTTATTGAAAAAACCCCGTTTACGATTGGGGGAACTGAATTATGAAGAAAAAAACGTTATCCATTTCTGGGTCTTCCTGTAATTTTCATCTACTGAACTCGACACATCGTAATTTCATAGAGAATGGAAAAACATAACCAGAGAACTCTAAAATAAGAGATTGGGGAGAATTGATCTTTATGTACTTTGTAATCGGTTTATAAATATTCGGATAATTTGATAAAAGTCCTTTTGTTGTATATTTAATATATTTGAACATAAAGTTTTTTAAAAGTTCTGCTTGCAGGAATATGTATTTTCGTATTGAGGCAGGACAATTTTTATGAATACTATTATAATAATAATTTCTAATAGATTCTAATTTTTATATTAGTATTTACTCTTTCTCTTGAATGCTATACGTTATATAATTGTAGAATAATGCGCAACCGTTCTATTTGTAAGAATAGTCGCGCTTATGCGTTATCAAAAATGGGGAGCAATCAAAACTATTAAATAGCGCGTTATATCTTTTGTATAATTTTTGTCGAGGCCTTGGAAATCATGTTGGCATTTGTAAAGCAGGTGGACCTAGGTCCTAACGTTGTATTAATTTTTCATATGAATAAAAAAATACTTTGTCAATAATCCGATTGTTTACGTTATAATTGTAATTTCGAAAACGTCTCGCTATTGTTGGATAATAACTGTTGCTTAAAATTTCTCTGTTCTGTTACCTAATCTACTGCTGTACGCATGTATACCTATATGTAGTATGCACTACAACGTTTCATCGAAACGCGCGTGTGTGCCATATTATACATGTCTGCTTGTCTGCACATCACACGCGCAAACCAGTAGTGTGGAATTACGTAAGCCTTCAGGATGGTTCATTGATGCCGCCGCTTGTGTACTTGTGATGGAGTGCTTAAAACTACTTGGGTTTGGCGCTTTTCAATGACAAAAAATGCGCCCGTCACATCTTATTATTAGTAAGACAGTCCACCTTTTTTGTTGACCATTGTTATTGTTGTACAAAGTCATCCTAACCTCAATATTTTTTATTCATTATTCATTGACGCTTTTGCTTTTAGAATTTTGGTAATGATATGGAAGGATTTTGTTCATTTTTTGGGTTCTTAGACAATTTGCGATTTTATTTTTGTTTTGCATATTTAAGCTATGAGTATGTTTGTATACTTGTGGGTGCTGTTGAGGAATTATTAGTAGAAGTCAATTCGTTGTTATGCTTTTTCCGTCTGTTACTATACCGATTTAGTAAAATAAAAATTCGTAGTAGCTCAGATCGGATAGTCGATGCAATTGGTGCATCTAATGCATTTAAAGAATTACTAACAATCAATTGCAAATTATTGCGCAGCTAAACAAATATCGATGCCGAAACTATCTATGTATACTAACGTCAAAACTGTTGAAAACACACACCAAAAATTTATGTCAACTTTTGAGTCTTGTATTCTTGTACTTTTCTCTAAACAGTGTAAATACAATAAACATGGAAAATTAATTCGCAGACAATTGGGAAATGATAAAAAATATGACGCTAAACCTACGTGCGATCGGGATAGTCGCATCACTTGTCATTGCATGGTTCTTAAATCACTACTGGTGCATTGATTGCATTTCACTGGGTAAAGATTGTATTTTTCAGTCATGTCAGTAAGTAGTCGGATTTTTATTCACTTCAGCACGATTTAATTAACTTTGTTATTTTTTGTACTAATATTCGCGTATTATATTTAAAGCGTTTTTAATTTAATAAGCGATTAAGTTAATAACAAAAGTTTCATTTTTGCATGAACCGCGTTGTCAACATTTTTAAAAATATTTCCGAGCGAATAATTGTGAGCGCTTTTAATTCTTCGATAATCCTTCGAATCGTAAGCTTTTGCCGCACGTGATTCAGAACAAGAGTATATAATATAAAGATATACAGGGCTATCCAGGATAAGAAGTATAAAAACAGAAGGGACATAACGTATATAGAGCCGGATATATTTTCGCCGTGCCGCGATTCGGCGCCGTTCAATACTTAATGTTCAAATTCAAGAAAAGCTTTCTTCAGTTTCTCGTTTTAATTTTTTATCGGTGCAATAAGGATATAACGTGGTATATTTATAAGTCAAGTATTAAAGACGCCATTTTTAAACGTATTGCTGACAAATGACCTATATATTTTTAACTGACGTGACATACAGATAGGTCAGCTATTTAAGATGGAAATAATCAATAAATGGGTTATAAAATTTCATACTACGCTAGAATATACGAGAATCACAAAAAAATACGACTTGGAAAAAAGCTCATTTTTCCATTTTACTAACAATTGTAACGCAGTTATACTGAAACTTTCACGATTAGGCATCTTACAAAATTCTCTCATTATCCTATATATTATATACGAATAGCAGAAGCGTCCTTTATCACCCAAAGAAAAATATCCAAATGAAGCAAAAACTCGAACTACCGAAAGAAACTTTCCAAACCAACTTCGCAGCTCAAATTCCAATCCCCAATTCTCACCCCAAATCACATTCCAACCCTCAGCCCTATACCCCCAAACAATCTTGGCTCGACATAGCTGCGCGCGCGCGTCACATTCGCACGTCGCTATAATAATACAGTATAGTATATAGACGAGCGCTCGCGGAAGAGCCTTCTTGCAGCTGCATCAGTAGTAGATTCAGTATCGCTCGAGAAGCGCACGCGACCGGTTTTTTTTCGGATGAAGCTGACGTGAGGGCGAAGAAAACGGTATACATAATACATGCGAGTTTTTTATTCGATCTTCCTGTTTTTTTGTTTGTGGAAGTACCGATATTTTGTTGGTATAAAATGTAGCAGTGCATTGGAAATCTTCGTTATTATTTGCTTGATTGGCTAAAAGTGTTATTTTGTCTACTTAATACTCTGCGCTAGCTATGGAGGGATTTTTGAGAAAAGTTGTTACTCTGTGTGTTATTACTTATAGTGTGCTTGTCACGTGAGTATATACGAATTTTTGAGGAGAGCGCTCGAGAGCTTTCGAGTCTGACGAAATGTTGATCAAGTTCAAAGTCACATATTATACACGTGTTTGCGTTATGTCACGCTTTTCGTATTATTATTATTATTATTATTATTATTATTGTTATGCGGGTTACTCGTAAAACCGTCAAATCAGTCTTCTTACTCAAAAAACAAAACTAGTTTCATCATCATAGCCGTCACCCATCAATTGATCATAGGGCGAAAGCACTATTGTATATTATTAGCCACTTTTGAAATTCGTAAAGCATTTTAAGCATATAATAATAGCATATTCGAGTACTCCCTCTTTAATCGGAAAAAGGCTTATCAACGCGAGACGATAATACACGTACCGGCCCCTGACCGTAGTGTCTAAACGATACTCTGTGCAGACTCATCGCGCCAGTAGTCGTTTGTAGTCGCTGCTGACTGATACATCGTGCTTTTTGCGCGCGCGCGTGTATATTTTTTTGAGTTTTTGTCTGACTGTTTGTTGTGGTTTTCTTGAGCAGGAGGTTTTGTTTGGAGAGTGAGAAGGTGATTATTTTATTATGGGGTTTATAAAATAACTTTTTTTTGCATACTGTTTTTTTTTTTTTCATTTACTGAATATGGATGAAATATTTGAAACTTTGCATTATGCATTATTTTGTGCGATGGACAGATGTTTGCGTGTAGGCTTTGTAAAAATAATTGTTTTCGTTCACTGATCATTATATAAGTAGGTGGATCGTACAATTTTCTTAGAAGTCGAATAAGGCTACTATTTTCGTAATCGAAAACAAATTAGTTCGACGTATAAAATAATGTACCTATAGTGCTGTATAATTTAATTATAATAAGATAAATATATTGAATTGTCTGTTTGCACAGATGAGTGTATTATTTACACACATGTATTAAACTTCATACGTTCGATCTCTTTTAATAATCAAATTCCCGCTTGAAAAGCTCTGTGTTCGATATCCTATATTATAAAAAAAGAAGCCGCGCCGCTTAATTAAAAATTCTCTCATATATTGAAAATCTCCAGTCACCTCCAAAATCCCACGTGTCACACATTAAAAAACAAGCCGCATCCGCGTCAACAGTTTCCATTCACAATCAAACGGCGCAATCCAAGGGCAAATGCCCCCAAAAGTAAAAAAAAAAAATATCCATTTCTCATCTAAATAAAGTCCATCGTCATACGCTATATATCATTGGTAAGTGCAGTCACCTCCGTGCGACGGCCTGATCTTGAACGCGTTCCAAAGTCCATCGCTTGGCGATCGCATCGCACAAGGTCGGCCACCACCGGCGTCTGTTAAAGTTGTTTATTTGTCTCTCTACTCCCGGACGCGCACGAGGAAAAAAAGTGCGATTTGATGAGGCTTTCGAGTAGGTGTTATGACGTAACGTGTAGTGGATTATACGCACGTGTCGGTGTGTGATTTTTTTAGTAGTGATTGGATGGTTGCGGTTGTATAGGGTGTTTAAGCGGTTGAGTTTTGGGACTTTGAGGAATGAGATTGTACTGCGTTTTGAAGCTTTTATTTGGATGGTGCTTTGCGATTGCATGGGTTATTCAGATTAACGTGTTTATTAATGTAGAGTGGTGATGTGTGAATTTAGTTTGTGTTTGATGATTGTGAACGATTTGCACTAAGGACTGAGGATTGACTTGTTATTTTTGGCGTAAATATTAATCACATTGATACTGTAACAGCTTTTCTCTCATAGTTGTAATAATGACGTTATAATTTATAAAAACGTTGCTTTTTATGGTGTAATACATTTTTTCATACATGTATTGCATCATTTATCATTATTTTATGTCACGCCGTGGCGTAAATCTCGATTTATGCCACGCTCGTGCAAAAAAGCACTCGTTAAATCTAGGTTTACGCACGTTGTTTCATTATCGTACGATACTAGAGGAGTAAAGGTATAATTTCACCCTCGTGGGGACTTATCACTCTCGCTTCGCACGGGCGATAACGTCCCCACGAGAGTGAAAATACTTTACCGCACTAGTATCGTAATATACTATTATTTTATAATTTATATATTTATGAAAAAAAAAATCAAACATCCAAATGTGATTCACAAGGTTTTCATGTTTCTAAAAAAATATATTGTGAATTGAAAATTCTTGAATGCAAAGTTTAATTCCATACTATATAAGCATGTACATAATAATATTTGACATCATCATCATCAGGTTACAAAAGTTCTATTTTTATTCAATTCTGTATAAAAAATATGTATAAAATTTGATTAAAAGAAATCTGATGGTATCTAATATAACGATGACTTATTCTGCGAAGATCGGACGGTAAGCAGGTGGATCTCGGTCGCCAGCAGGAGGATCAGGACACATCAGGATCAACGACCGAAGCATCAGAAATGGTTGGTATGAGCTACTCGAGGATGGCAGCCCAGGCAGCTTTTCGGGCTGTTATCCTAGGCGCTCCGGGTTCTGGTAAGGGCACTATATCTGCCCGCATCGTCCAGCAGTTTGACGTCGAGCACATATCCAGCGGTGACAAGCTCAGGTACCACATCGCCAATAAGACCGGTAAGTTTTTTTTTATACTTGGTATTATATCTGGAAGTGTAGTGCCTTTATTGAGTTAAGACTAATATAATTATGATATTTAGGAGTTGAACAACGAAACCAGATGATGAGCGTTGCGCATTAAAAATTAAAACTTAAACGATTAATGATCATTACCAAAAGTTTCTGAGAATAATTTCATTTTTTAATATCAACTTTAAACATAACATTTGACAGGTCGCTAAACTGTTTCATTTTGATTACTATATACTGATCGCGTAGTCGCCTGCCAATTGAAAGCTAATCAAAAAGGTCACGCGGCTTGATTGCTTTGATTGGCGCGTTGGCTCTTGATTCCGTGTAGTAATGCTCTGCCGGTCGTTAGGCTTCCACAAAATTAATCAAAATGTTTTATACTGAGCTTTAATTAGAAGCCCACCCGTACATTCAATTTTTGCTAAACATATATTAAATTGTAATTTCAACAAATGAGTATACTTTATTTTTTTCAGAACTCGGAAAGAAAGTGAAGAAATACTTAGATTCTGGATTGCTTGTACCGGACGAAACGATGATAGCGCTTATCAGCGAAGAAATCAAGTCCTTGGAAGGTCGAAATTGGCTTTTGGATGGTAAGTCAAAGAAACGCATTTCGCTTATAGTTTGATCTCTTTTGTTATCCTGCATCTTTAGACTGTTTTTCTTTAACTTTGTATGCCGCGTGTGTTTTGATTTTTCGTTGCATTTTATAAGTCTGATTTTGAATAACATTCATAACAATAATACCTATAACGATTGATACTCATATCTAGCATTAGATTTCGTTAATTATATATACTGTATACAATGAATACTAAAGCACATCAGACGTCGAGCGAATAGTACCAGACGACGAAACAAAGATAAAGCTCAAACATATGTACCTATAAATCTCCAATATTATATTGTTTACTTAGGATTCCCCAGAACACGCTCGCAAGCTGAGGCTTTGCAAAAAATTTACCCAGTCTCGCTCGTGATCAACGTCAATGTACCTGATTCCGTAATTGTAGAGCGACTTAAGAATCGCTGGGTTCACTTGCCTAGCGGTCGAGTTTACAATATTGGATTCAACGATCCGAAAGTGCCGGTGAGAGAGGATTACTAGATTTTTCGTTGTTGAGTCTTTGTTTGTGTGATTCTTTTTTATTTTGCTATTAATGATTTCTATTGTTTTTGAAGACATTTGAATTGACACTAGTTGTTGAGGTATTAGAAAATCGGTTTGAACTGGGTTTACGAAAATCGACAAAAGCGTCATCAATTTCATTGCAAAGCAATGGTTTATTTAAAAAAGAACTGAATATGCTATTATAAGCATATTATGTATCAAATTAAAATCGGTTATCACGGAGAAAAGTTTTGAATTAAATGTACGTATTAGGGTCACTATGATGTAAATTTTACATAATTTTTTCTGATAAGAATTTTTTTAACAAGAAACAATATTTATGAGTTAATAGTATCAAATTTTTTGTTCTCTGCTTTCATATTACTACTTAAATGTTTTATTTATTTATTGTTATAGGGATGCACTTGACATCTATATACAATTTATTTTTGGCAATTGCACTACCCTCGTAAATGCACAGCTGGTCAGTTTTCCATATTGTTGATATCTTTTGTCATCTATGAATGATGAACCTAACGGTTGTTTGTATTAATTTTGTTCCATGGTTGTCTAAATTTATACCGCTACTTGCTCTAATCGAGTTTCTTTCGTGCTTAATTTTGGAATCTTATTTATGACGTTGTATATATTATTGATGTATCTTCAATATTGACCGACTAATAGTCAATAGAAGATGAGCTCGAAACATTTTCTATTGGGTTGTGGGAGCTTAAGGAAGGAACCACAGTAAGTAAATTTTACTCGCGACTTTTCTTCGTGATACCGACACTGCAATGCACTTCTATAAAGGCCTCATCAAGTATATTATTCAATAAGAAGAATCACACATAATAAAGCAAAAGCTCGACACATCCATAGCAAAGTCCCAAGTCGAAGAAAGACCCGAAACATTAGAACAGGCGATTTTTGTGTTCCCCAACAGGGTAAAGACGACGTGACTGGAGAACCTCTAATTCAGCGACCCGATGACCAGCCGGAAGTCGTCCAGGAGAGGCTTCACATTTACGCGACGAAAACTAAACCGCTCATCGACTACTACAAGCAGCTGAACACGCTCAAGTCGTTTGCTGGCAATACGACTGACAGCATGTGGCCAGAGATCAAGAAAACTATAGGACAATACCTTGGATAATAGACTTATAGTATTTTTATATAGGATTTATTGACGGGATATTTCGTTTCGCCTTTGCCGACAGTCTATATTTTTTTGGTTGAAATTCGATTGATTTTTCTTTCGATACAATTTAACTGTGATATAGCTTAGACTTGGATGTATTTTGCACAATAACCTTCTTATACATGACCGTGTATGGTCGTATATATATTATAGCTTCTCAGCGCGGAAGGATAAAATATGCACAAAGTATGTTTTTAAATGTACAGTAGCTTTGGATATTTCCTGTATCCTTTGCGAAGCTCATCGAAAGAAGGGAATTGCATCGAGTCGATATTATTGATTTGGCATCAGGTGCCGATTAGTAATTGTGGCCTATACGGTTAGAAATTATGCCTGAATATATTGTACACATATGTCGGTAAAATAGACGATTTTTGTCAGATCGCATAAATAGTTTTATATATATATTTGTAACGAAGAATGCTTAAACCGTTTCTTTTGACTGTTCAAAGTTGTCGTTTATTTTTTCTAATAAAAAAAATGTTATTTGGTAAGATGCTGTGTTCAATTTTATCGAGTTTATTTCAATCTTGTTTAACAGCTAGGTGTGATATTACTTTTTAAAACAACCAGAGAATAACCTTATGATATGTAAGTTTGTGCCTGTATTTTAACTTTGTTCTTATTCTAACAAACTAAACTGTCCTTGTCTTTTTTTACTGTTTTTGTTTCATTACAACTAACCCAAACATTTTGTTAGTAATATAATAAATTTGCTATTGATTCTTATTCAAAAATAAGAAGAAAACATTCCTTCGATAACTATTCATATAGAGATCCAATATCATGCAATTGTACAGGACCTTACAGCTTTTTAGCATAGATTTTCTCATTCGTTCTTAAAGATAAATGTCAATTGTGTATTAACGAAGATTCAAAGTACCCCAAATCTTTTGTTCAATAGGTTTTCCTAGAACAGTACCACAAGCCGAGATACTGGAATCTATTCACCCGATATCGTTGGTCATTAGTCTCATAGTCCCAGACTCCGTGATTCTAGAGAGAGTTAAGAATCGCTGGACCCACTTACCGAGTGGTAGAGTCTACAACATTGGATTTAACGACCCAAAAGTACCGGTAAGATGAAAAGTTAAAGAGAGAATCTGTTGATTAAAAATTTATTTGACTTTCCTTTATATCAAGACGATTTAATGTAAATATGAAGTATATCTTAACTGCGTCACCAATAAAAGTGATTAGAGTATTTTTGCGCGATTAAAGAGTTACATGGCCTCGGCTGCTCCGTTTAAATTTAATTTAATCGTTCAAAAATACTTTAGTCAGTTAGTATGACGAAATAAGATAGGTACCTACACTTTATATATTTAAATGAAAGTGTCTTGATAAGGAAACGTCGACTAAGAAACAAAGTTTTTAAGTATTGCAGACTCGAGTCGATTAATAAATGTCTCTCTTGATTCCTAAATAATAATAATAATAATAACTATAGTCTTTGAGTATTTAGAATAAATTGTTAAAAATTCACAAATCTATTTCTTCGTTAAAGGGTAAAGACGATGTAACAGGTGAGCCACTATGTCAACGTCCAGACGACCGACCGGAGATTGTCCAACGTCGACTGGACGAGTACTTGACGAAGACCAAGTCGGTAATCGACTACTACCAGAAACGTGGACTCCTGCGTGAATTCACGGGCATCAGTACCAACGAGCTTTGGCCTAAAATTCAGGAGTGTATAAAGCCCCTACTTTGAGTGAGATGTACACATCGAGTGTTTCGATGAGCTGATTATTTATTTATAAGTTTGTCAAGGTTTATTAAGACGACATGCGCGATTCGGTTGTTAAATGTATTAGGGGTCTATAGTAGACGCTAAACGCTATTTTTTCAGAAAGTTATGATTGTTGTCGAAGCGAATCTTGACGATTGTTTTATAATGCAAAAATATTGCGTTTGTAGGATTTTATTATGTCTTTTAGCTTGCCGCTGATGTACAGGAAGGCATTTAGATTCTTTCGGTAAAATATTTTTAAAACATCCAGTTATAGATTTGTATGTAATAGATACAATTTTTGCACGAGTTTATATTGTACACCGCAGCTAATTTATAGAAGAAACTCAAATTACGCAACTACTGTTACACAATATGCCAACTGTTGTATACGTATACCTATATAAAAAAAAATTATCATTATCTCTCTATAATAAGAATCATTTTTGCATGTATAAACCTTTCTTAAGAGTGCTTTACCCCTCGATCGACCCGCGATCTACCGT